>CM067504.1:33695262-33741834 GCA_034509495.1 Acestrorhynchus altus | reverse complement strand
TTATTATTATTATTATTATTATTATTATTATTATTATTATTATTATTATTATTATTATTATTATTTCCTAAGTGAGATGATGTATCACATAGAACTTCAGCAGTGCCTCTGTGCTGACCTGAAATTGAAGAAATACTGACTTTAATTTGAGGCTCAGTTGACAATAAGTGGACTACCCAGTTTTTAAAGCAGCAACTGAATTTGGAGCAATAATCAATGTTTAAATAGCTGTCGGCCCATTGGGAGATGAGCGGAAGCTGAAAAGAGAGACAGAAGATGGAGAGAGAGCTGAGAAAGTGAGAGAGCAAAAGAGAGAGAGAGAGAGAGAGAGAGAGAGAGAGAGAGAGAGAGAAGCTGGCAAGTTGAGTGAGGAAGAGACTGGGTAAGTGAGCAGAAGGTACAGTCCTTTCACAAAAGAGCCTCCAGTCAGACATTCACTTGCTCGCTCGCTCTCGCACACAAAAACACCATGCGGCATTTGCATCCAAATGAAAGGTTTGAGGATCTGGCAACCAACAATCTCCCATAACCCCAGTAGACTAGTCACAAAGGGATGAATCCAAGCACTGTCCCATACGGACTTTCAACCCCCAAGATTTTAAAAGAGCTCCGGGTGCCAAGCGTGTCTCTACACCGGTGGAACTGAAGACATCTGCTATCAACACCCATTACATCCTCCCTTCAAATGCAAATCTGGAGAGCTGAGCCACACTGGAAGAGGAATATACAGCAAGTCTCCTTTTAGAGTAGCCCTCTCCTGAGACTCAGAGTCTGTAAACAAGCCGGTCGAGAAGGAGATGAGATACTGTGATTTGCATCGTGCACATCGGTAGTGATTTACCAGCTTTTAAGGTGCCAAAACCAGTAAAAGGCAGATTTTGCCTACATTTCAGGACGAGGAGGCCTGCTGTCCACTGAAGTCCGACGCACTGTGGATCGCACGGTGTAAAGCTGCTGTTCTCATGGATTTTTAAAACAAAACAAAACCACTTCACCTCAATAATACTTCACTCAGTCACATTCAGGACCAAAAGTGCTTAAATGAGACTCGCAACACAATCATGATAAACAGTAAATAAAAACAGACATTAGTGTGGCCGGCCTGAATGCTGATGCCCTTAGCAGCTTATTAAAGGGGTCAGCTTGAGTGTCTGCTCTTCACAGGAATGGGAAAAACAAGGCCAAAATGATTTTATTCCTCTCCTCCGCCAGGCCTCGCTGAACTGTTCAGCTCCATTAGAGTCTAGAATCATGCCGAATATATTTAGCTGCACAGACAGAGAGAGAGAGAGAGAAAGAGCTCTGAAACTGTTTTGAAGTGTCATTCTCCATAATTAGTAGCGTTCAGAAAACAAACTCCAAGTTCCATCACCTGTTCTGTCAATCACAGCGCTGGAGAGCTCCCGCTCCTGAAAGTAAAAGTATATGTTTAAAAAAAAAAAAAAAAAAAAAAAAAAAAAAAAAAAACAGAAAGGAAGGTAAACGATTGGGACCTTTGCTCAGTCACTGTTTCTTTTGAAATCAAGGGTATTAATAAGAGTTTATCCTGCTTTTGTTGGAGTAACTGTCTCTACTGCCCAGGGGAGATTTTCCATTTTCCTGCTGCAAGGATTTCATTGCATTCAGTGACAAGAGCATTAGCGGACAGGATGTTGGACGATCAGCACCCCACCTCATCCTAAAAGTACTGGATGGTGCATCAACATTCCAGAGAACACAGTTCCACTGCTCCACACCTCAATGATGGGTTTATTCATATATCCCTCTGGTTCTGTCATTTGACATGATGCCAATAGGTTCATGTTTGTTTGTTTGTTTGCTCCCAGGGGTTCTATTCTGTTGGCAATTTTCCTCTACAGAGACTAGACAAGCTGTGTGTACATTTGCACACGTGTGTCAGCAATATGTATTACTTAAATTGCTGAATGTATCCATTAGAAGGGGTGTCCACCAAAGAGATATAAATGGAAACAGTTTGGCAGATGGTGATCCAATTTAAGTCACAAGCTCTGGGGGAGAGACGGAAACATGTTAGGCCGTGTCACCAACATGGTGGCAATCCTGAATCTTGGACTCAACTTTCAGATTTTTAAATGGGAAGGAAGATGTATGACATCAAACCGGTGCGTTTCACCAGAAAAACAAACAGTGGTTTCACACGAAACCTGAAAATGTACCATAAAGTCTACAGAATGCATTTGATATGCTGTTCACCATGTTCTAGTGCGGAGCCAATCATTTTCCACCATCCCTGATTAACTTTCACCAAACATCTGGCTGAAAGCTAGATCAGCAATTACATGCTTAAGATGAACAGCATTCTGTACAAGACTTGAGATGTAGAAGAGACAGTGCTTCTTTAATGAGGCAGGGCACCAAAAATGTTCCCATCCTCTGAGAGCAATTAATAAAACTTCATCTTGTGTAGTAGTCCACTGCTAACGTTCTGTTAAGAAAGGTCCTACAATTCAGGTAACCTGTACAGTACACCGCACAATGTTGGATGGATCAGCCAGAGGGTGTGTGTCCAACCAGAATGTGTGATTCCACCACAAAGAAATCTGCTTCATTCAGAATGATAGGAAAACAATATTATCTAAGGTTGATGTGGCATCATTTTTGACAATTTCTAACCAGTGGTCTTGGTTGTACAGGCAGGTATTGTAGCAGAAATGAAGAAACTCTGGCACAGCATCATCCCTCACATCGCATGTACAGAAGAAAAATCACCTTTGAACTTAAGCCTGATTTTATCAGTTTGTATCAGTTTCATGTGTCACACATGTACCTTCCCATTGGAAACGATGGTCACCTTGTTTGGTGCCTAACAGGTTTCCCTCTTTAGCCACAACTGGTGGAAAAAGGAGGATCACTGTTTGCTAAACTGTTCTGATTTATCTGGGCTTTACTTTAGTTTTGAGACACATTGTAACGTATAGTTAAAATGTCAACTTCTTAGTAGCTTTCCTTTGGTTTTGTGACATAAAATAATGTGATGTAGTATGAAAACATTACTGATGGTTGCTGATGATTTTATCTGATTAAAATAATACACTACACTAATACTGGGTAGGGCCTCGAATTCTTCCTCAAATCTTCATGGCATGGATTCCATTAGATTAGAACATTCCTTTTAGATTCTGGTAAAGCAGTTCTTGCTGATGTCCAGGAGCAATGAATGTCCCAAAGTGTTCTACTGGATTCGGACTGACAGTAAACCAGGCTACATTTGTCCAATCTTCAACTGTCCAGCATTGGTGAGCCTGTGTCCACTGCAGAGCTATGAAATAATTAGTACTCTAATAAGAGTATATGACTGTAAATAAAATGTGGATGACCGTAGTTGCTGCTAATGGTTAAAATAGTCGAACTGTAGATACAATGTGCATCAGTGGTTTGTTACAGTTTGCTGGCTGTGAAGAACATGAAAGAAAACAGTGGTTCATCTTCTCCTTTGATTGCACCTTCCTTTGCTTGCCTGCCCACAGCATGTATCCAGTAATTAAAGCAATCTAACCTGTGACATTCGTCGACCTCATACACAACCATCAATCATGTGCAAAACACCTGTCACCGTCCTCCTCCGCCTAGGAAAAACAGCTCGCCTTCAAAACTTTCTGACAGTCTGTGACAGTCTCTGGTTAAGCAGTGGCTCTGTTCCGATTTATCTTAATTGCCTTTCTTTAATAGCGCCTGTTTACCTTCCAAGGGGTGTCAAGTCTTGAAAAGAGCCACGAGACGAGGAGACGGGGCGCTCTTTGTAAACAAAGCGGATGTTTTGCCTCTCCACAAAGCAGGCGGGTCTCCAGCGACAGGCAGGTGGCAGTTGAGGTGGCAGGAGCAATCGCGTCATCAAAGCACTTCTACAACAGGCCTCCAAATGAAACCAAAGAAAGATCAAGGGCAAAACGCACAGCAATGGTCTTCTACTATTTACTTATTACCATAGAGATAGAGTCAGGGAAAGAGGGCACGGGCAGAGACCCCCGATTACCAACACAATTCCTAAAAAAGAAGCCCTTCCTGTTGATTAATATGGGGCGGTTAACACAGAGACGAGACCTGCTTTTCTTCCTGCCTTCCTCTCCTTCCCCCCCTCTGAGCGTCTTTCAAACTCTTCCCTTTTATTTTGTCAGCAAGGCAATTAATTTCTGAAAAGCATCAATGACTCAATGAGGCTGTTTTGTGAAGAGAGAGAGAGAGAGAGAGAGAGAGAGAGAGAAAGTTGATCAAAAGAGCAGATTCTCATGCAGGACACATCACAGTTACACTCAAACACTGATCCCAGAGCATAGTGTGTGTGTGTGTGTGTGTGTGTGTGTGTGTGTGTGTGTGTGTGTGAGTGTGTAAGAGCAATTGTGTGCATGTGTACATTCACCACACACACTTACTGGCAAGGTACTCTCAGAATAGCTAGGATCGATGGACCACCCTGGGTTTGATTCCCCAATTAGCTGTGGGACAACATGGTCAGTGCCCCATGACAACATATACTCTGAACCTTCTCGTCTCCTCATTACAGTCAATAAGAGAATTAGATTAGCTGCCATTATAACAGGAAGGCTTTAGCCAAGAACTGAAAACTAAAAATACACCCTCACAAACCCAACATCAGAAGAACATGAGCAAGTTCCTTCTAACCTTTAAGGGTCTACACTTATATCTTCTAATTCTGGATATCTTACTGTTCCAGATTCTGCCATGGGTGGCGGATCTTTTGACACCATTGTTGAAAGAAACTGGGAGCTTCTGGGAGCCTGGGAGTGTTTGGGAAGGCTAGTAGAACCGGCTGGGGACAGGGTCACCTGGGCTACAGTGCTCACACTATTGTCACTGCAACCCTGAGCTGGATCAAATGGATAAGAAGACGATGATGAAGACGATGATGATGATGATGATGATGATGATGATGATGATGATGATGATGAATTTAAGTGGTTTGCTTAGCTGGATTACTCACTAATAAATAATCACACAACGATGAGACAAGGTAGTGTAAATCCTGCAGTTTGGTATGTAATGCATTTGGACTTTTCTGTTGAACTTTTGATTATGAAATGCAGACAATAAAGACAGTAAAGTTTATTTAATTGATTGATTTTTGTATTGGAACGTCTGCAGATTCATTGCTGTGAGGATTTGATTGCATTCAGTGATGAGAGTGTTAGTGAGGTCAGATTGTCTCAGAAGTCTTGGATGGAGTATCATTATTCCAGAGGACATAGTTCTACTGCACCACAGCTCAATGGGCAATGTGTCAGCAACGGGGGCAACTTAAAGTAACCGAATGCATTTATCAGAAGCAGTGTCCACAAACATTTGGAAACGTGTGTATACACCATGTATTTCCTGATTATAGTAGCCTCAGTATACATTAGAGATTACTCAACAACTCGGCATGAATGGAGATGAGTATTTGATGGTTGAGGGATGATTAGGATGGTAAAATATAAGCTCTCATTACTTGTTAGCTACACTACTCTCCTAGTTTATGTTCAGTTCAACTACAGAAACACACTCCAAACAGATCTTGGCTGATCTGGGGTTTTAGCACTTTCATCTTTATTGCTACTCTCCTTTTCTCTGCCTCTCCCTCCCACATCCCTGCATCCAGCTATCCCTTCATCTTTCTCTCCATTCTGCGAAAGCATTGTCCCAGCTCTAATTTTCCAACATCACTAAAAGCAGCAAAGAGAAGAGGAACATCCAGATCCCTCTGATAATTCTATTGGCTGCCTCTAATTAAAATCAATGAAGACTATTACAGCAATTATCTCACTAAATGGGACGGTATTGTGTCGGCTCAATACGTTTGGTAAATTCTGCCAGTCCTCTAATCAGAAACATGGTAAATGACTAATGACGTCACACCGGGAAACAAAAGCAATGCCTTACCCCTGCCTCGACACATTAGGTACATGCAAAGGTTCTTTTGTGTCCAGAACCTCCAGAACACAAATTAGAGTGACACCTTGGATGTCTGTGTCTTATTTGTGAAAGGAGATGATGTCAGTGCAGAGATCAATCAGTGCTAAATCGGAGGTCACATTTGGACAGAACAGGTTCCAGCATCTCAAGACAGAGAACGGTTGCTTGGTAAGGTTTGTCAGGATTTCTGAGGTGATCTCTTTATAGTATTATGACTTTGTGTGCTCTAAGCATTTTTATCAGCACAACAGCACCTCTTAAAGCTCTAATATAAAAGCTGAACTGCAAGGCTGGGTTGGATAAATGAATAGATGAATAAATCTATTGAATAAATGGGTAGAGATCAGGAGTTCACCGAATTTGACCTTCTAGGCAATCAGTTGTATGCATTTGGCTTTTACATTTATTACATATTCTGCAATGTATATATTAAGGTTTTATTTTAATACTATCAACAGAGCTCTCAAAAGAGAACTCAAATATGTATTAAATATGATACACTAGCATTAAAGCAAGAACAAGCACTGTTCATCATTCTTACAAACTCACATCCTCACATAAACCAGCCTCACAAACACACCAACATTCACCAGCCTTGCAACACGCACACGTGTGTTCATCAGCCTTACAAATGTACCAGCATTTACCAGCCTTCCAAACACACTAGCATTCCTCAGCCTCACAAACACACCAGCATTGATCAGCCTCAGAGACATACTAGTGTTCATCGGCCTCACAAACACACCAGCATTCATCAGCCTCACAGACACACCAGCATTCATCAGCCTCACAAACACACCAGCATTCATCAGCCTCACAAACACACCAGCATCCATCAGCCTCACAGACACACCAGCATTCCTCAGCCTCACAGACACACCAGCATTCATCAGCCTTACAGACACACCAGCATTCATCAGCCTCACAAACACACCAGCATTCATCAACCTCACAGACACACCAGCATTCATCAGCCTCACAGACACACCAGCATTCATCAGACTCACAAACACACCAGCATTCATCAACCTCACAGACACACCAGCATTCATCAACCTCACAGACACACCAGCATTCATCAACCTCACAGACACACCAGCATCCATCAGACTCACAAACACACCAGCATTGATCAGCCTCACAGACACACCAGCATTCATCTGCCTTACAGACACACCAGGATTCATCAACCTCACAAATGTACCAGCATTCATCAGCCTCACAGACACACCAGCATTCATCAGCCTCACAGACACACCAGCATTCATCAGCCTCACAAATGTACCAGCACTCGTCCCCCTTACAAACACACCAGCTTTCGGGGTGAATCCAAAAAGGCAAAACACTGTGTGAACATAAAAAGAGGGCAAATGGCCCTGTTTGAATTTTAGCTGTCAGCTGATTAATTTTAGGCAGATTCTTTGATGATAAATCATAACACAATGAAGAGACTTCCATTGTTCAATAGGGTAAGACTTGTAGTTATAATATGTGTATCATGTCTGTAAGTGAATCTGAGTTATAAAGCTTATAAAATGACATGTAAATCTCCACAAAGTGCAGATCTCAGGTTCTAAGAGATCCAAGGAAACCTTTTTCTCAAAGCCAAGGCCCACTTCTGTAATATGAACCAATAGCCATGTAATAGCCAAGCACTGAAGGGACAATGGACAGATTTGGTCTTCTTAGCTTCTGCACACTATATGAATGTGACATTTCCCATGTTTTAATGTTGTAAGGACACAAAGGGGGCTTTTAAAAGATCATCGTCTGGGTATCGTCTGATCATTTAAAAGCATTCCAGCTTACAGATGTCACTTCTGAACAGAGTTTCAAAAAGCCTCCAAGAGAGGAACAAATCCTCCAAGTGTGCACATCACCAAACATCACCATACCTCATACAACGTGATGATGCCATTGGTCTCATTGGGAGCCTTCCATTGCATGAAGATCTTCTCTTCATATGGGCCAGTTTGAATGGACTCCATAGGGACAGGACCAGGTACTGAAACACAGAAACACATACCACCACTGTTACCAGCTCCAGCACTAGCAAAACAATCTGGTTTGAAGGCCATCACCACTGACTACATTAGTAATTATATTGACAATTCTTTTTTTAGTTAATAAGACAAACAATAAGCTAACAAGTCAACTTTTATGTAATTAGAGGTAAACTTTGAAATGTTTGACCTACAGACAACAGAAAATCTGGTAGGTAGGTAGGTAGATAGATAGATAGATAGATAGATAGATAGATAGATAGATAGATAGATAGATAGATAGATAGATAGATAGATAGATCTGTCATCTGTTACAGTGTTCTGAAAACAAAAACCTTCACTCTCAGTCTGAACAGCCCAACAACTTCTATTAATATAAACTGTGTTTTTAGTAGAGAGTGACGTGGGATGACAGTGTTGCTGGGCAGAGGGTAAAGTGAGGGGAGCAGACAGTGGAGGACTGATCTGTGAAACTATGTCAGACACACCTCAGCTGCAGAGAGAGAAAGAGAGAGAGTGTGAATTGTAACAGCTTTTCTGAGACTCTACCCCTCAGCGCAGTAAGGCGATAACAAGTGCTACGACTACAACTGTGTGTGTGTGTGTGTGTGTGTGTGTGTGTGTGTGTGTGTGTGTGTGTGTGTGTGTGTGTGTGAGAGAGAGAGTGCGTGTGTGAGCACGTGAGTGTGTTTTTTTTTCTGTATGTGTGTGTCTGGTGTGTGTTTGTACTTTTTGACACTTCACTACCTGCCTCTGTGAGTGTGCTGTATTTAATACTGTTAACACTCTCACAACTGCTTCAGGGTGGCAGACAGAAAAAAGGGGCGGGGTCATACATTTACATCTGCTGTTTATCAGTCATTTCAGTCTGTTCTGTCTTCAATATAGAAGCAAAAGATCTCAAAGGCCTGGTCAAAGGGTTCTATGCTTTGCTAGAAACCATTTTGCTCTTTTTGTTTAAATGATTCTATTATTCTGTTGTTACCAAAACTGTTAATTAATGATGTAGTAACTTCAGATTCCTGCAGATCACTGCACAATATAAGGTGCTACCTGTTGGGTGTGCGATAGGACATAAGAAGAGGTATTGTCACAAAGCGGTGACCATGTGAAAATGTGTCACAAAGCAGATGTTAATGATTAACTAAAAGGAGTGATTGCATTTGGAAGTGGCAAAGGCCACAGTGTGAACGACATGAAGCTGAATTTGCAATCATACCAGTAGTGGCAAAAATCCCAGTCTGCAAGGAATGCTTGGTAGAAGCGAGTGCCTTTTGGCTGCGCTCTGCCCCATGTGATCATCATATGCAGCTCCCTGTGGAGTGCTGTTTCAGAAATTGGTTGTGAAGAACCCATGTTGGCTTATAGAAGAAATTCTTGCCTGAATGCAATTTTCATTCACAAGCCTTTGAAACACGCTGACGGTATCTGTCCATAAATCCCCATTTATCCTTGCGCCACACCATCTGCAGGGGCCTAAAGATACTACAACCTTAAACATACAAGGTGTTAAATGTTTGTCTAGTGAGCTTATAATTTGGTTCAGTACAATACAGAACCATTACTGCATCTAAAACAACTCATGTGTTATTACATTATCCTTTTGAAACTGTTCTACGTAGAACCAAATAGTTCTATAAAGCACACAATAGTTCTATATACGACCATGATACCTTGAAGAACCATTTAACCCTTGTGTTGTCTTAAAATTATGTATACGCCCTGTGTATACATAACAACCTTCCTGCAAGTCTGTCTATGAACATTTGAGTGTTCTGTCTTCATATTACAGAGAGACTGCGTTTAATCAGTGGCCACCACTCATTTTTATTACAGCACACCTGTTATATTATTGTTTGTCCACTAAAGCACAGATGTATTATTATTATTATCATTTTTGCCCACGGTCCTACATAGGTGTAAACCAGAGGTGTCCAAACTATGACCCGCGGGAAAACTCCAGCCTGTGGTCCATTTTTAATTGGCCAGCTGTGAATTCTAAAAATGTAATGGAATATGGCCCACACATGAAACTGCAATTGTCTGTGATGTACTTCTTAGTTTTAATCCCAGTGGAGCTAGGGGATCACCAAAAATGGCAGAACCAATGAAACACAAGATAGTAAGTGAGTGCAGAAAAGTTCAGACACAATGGAAAAATGAATATTCCTTTATTGATGTCAAGGGGAGGTGTGTCTGAATTGCAATGAAAGTCTTGCAGTGATGAAAGCGTATAATGTACAAAGTGTATAATTAGAATAATGTATGAAACCGAACATCCAAGCTACACGTCCTATACTGGCACCGACCGAGACGATAAAGTTGAATAGATGGCAGCTAGCCTGCGTGCTCACAGTTGCTCAACAACTACAAGGTAGCTCAACTAATTGCACAACATGGGAAACCTTTCTCAGATGGTGACTTCATAAATCAGTGCCCCATTAAAGATGCAGGTATTTAACAATGTGAGCATGTCCAGAAACCCAGTTGTGCAGTGAATCGACTTGACAGCTAACGTAAAACATCAAGTGTCAGATAAAGCTTGTGCTTTTGATTTTTACTCTATTGCCTATAATGAGAGCACAGATGCTATGGACATGGCGTAGCTGTTCATCTTTTTCCAGGGAGTTTTTTTCCAAGGACATTTTTGAAGTTGTGTAAAATGCAACTGACAAGATGGAACTGAAATGAGAGATGCTGTGTGGAGTTATAATGGATGGGGCTCCAGGTATGACAGGAATAGTGGTTGGAATAGTGTTAGCCAAGGCAAAATCAAGTGGAGGTGAAGCTGTTAAAATGCACTGTATCAGCCGCCAAGAAGCTCTCTGTGCTAAGACAGTCCAACTTGATGAGGCGCTGAAAGCTGTTAACTGTGGCCTGGTGGTCCAAGAACCAGACTTGTGACTGAAAGGTTGCTGGTTCAAATCCCTGAACTGGCAGAACATGACTGAGAACATGAGTGCTCTTGAGCACGGCACTTAACTCCCCAGGCTCCGTGGATAGGGTTGCTGACCCTCTACAGTTGGCAGATCTAGCATTTTTGGTCAGTATTACTGGTCATCTTAACAAAGTGAACAACAGTCTACAAGGCAAAGAACAAGTGTGCTGCAACTATATTCATGCTTAAGAACATTCTGTGGGAAGCTTCATCTCTTTGAGACACAATTACATGACTTCGATGTCGCACACTTCTCCACCCTGTCCGAAATCAACTGTGCTTTTCCAAAGGCCAACCTTTCTGCTAAGAAGGGGAAATATGTGTCTGTAATCACATCTTTCATGACAGAATTCAGTCAGTGTTTCCAGGAATTTTTCTGCCATTGAGAAAGAAATGAGACTGTTCTCTACTCCCTTTCTGATGGATGCAGAAGAGGTGGAAGAGTCTGCAGTGTGATGATTCTCTGAAGAATCAACATCAGCTCCTCTCTCTGCCTGACTTCTACCACAACTTGGAAAAGACCAGGTTTCCTCTTATGAGACGGAATGACCAACAGCCAGCTCTGTTATGTCCTTTGCATCACAACCACCAAACTTGCTCCTGACCTGCCAGCCATCCTTTAATCCAAAGCTCAGCATCGCTGCTCACTAGGTGAGTCAAAAAAGTTCATGATGTTTTTGAACAAGCATTAAATGATGCTAACAAGTTCAGTAATGTATTTGCATAATAACCTAATATACCATAATATACCAATAACTTAATATACCAATAACAATAACTTAATATACCATTCCCGTCTCCCTTCACTTTTCCAACTTTATACAGGGCCGTGAAGGAGGATCACCACACTGAGCACAAAATAATCTGAGGATGCTGTTTTGAGAATATGCTGCCCTTTTTGTAACAAAGTAAGAGAAAAAAATAAGAAGTTAGAAAGTTGTAATGTAGGCTGTTTTTGTCTTTAAGCATCTAGTTATCAAACAACACCTACGAGGTGATACGCTTCACCTCAAGTGAGTGGCTCAGCCCTTCGTATATATCTTTTTTCTGTGTGATAAAAGTCTCTACACCTCTGATGTAAACATTAACATTTTAGTAAGAGATGGCAATTCTATAGCTTCTGAAAGCATCCAAAATAAGCAGAAATATATCCAATGTTTTTGTGTTTGTTTGTTTGTTTGTTTGTTTTTCACAGTTTCACAGTTGTTTTTTGTTGGAGACACTTTAGAAAAAGCAATCAAATTTCATACTGCAAAGATCATTAAGGGGGTTTTCTCTGCAATTCCATCTGGCACATTTTTGACCCTAAAGGCTTCTTTAAACTTAAAGAAGCATCCAAAAATCATTCATTGAAATCTGTCATTGAAACTCAGGACTCCCTTTTCAGGCAACACTCCCCTACTTAACATGCTGAGGGCTAGCGCTAACTCGGAGCCTGAGGGCCCACCCAACATGTTGGGTGTCTCTCAGCAGTGTGTTAGGTCCTGTCTTTGACTCTACTGTTGGTGATGACATACTAATTAGCCCTTTCCCTCACTGTCAGAGCAAAGCGAGCTGATGACTTAGCTAAATGGCCATTTAGTCCAACTTAGCAGCCTTAGTACTGCTGTTTGCCCAGCGCTAAGTCGTGACTAATTGGGAGGGCAGATTAAAAAGATGAGCATGGCAGGTCTGTAATGGGTCTGACAGTAGAGACCCCCTCAGGCAATCATGGATTAGCTGCTAGAGGCCTTGGCTTTCCTTTGTGAGGAAAGGGAATTAAGGTATCTTTCCATTAGCCATTGTTCACATAATTCTGCATGATAAATTGTGTGTGTGTGTGTGTGTGTGTGTGTGTGTGTGTGTGTGTGTGTGTGTGTGTGTGTGTGTGTGTGTGTGTGTGGTTGTGTGTGTGTGTGTCTGTCTGTCTGTCATTCTATCTAATGAAGAAAAGATGCACTACAAAAACATACAGTCTTAGGCAGAAAGCAGATCAGGCATCCCCAACTATTGATATTGTGATTATATAAGACAAATCCCCAGCTGAGACTACTGACCATTAATGGCATATTTACTCTTCATTTGAATGAAAATAACAGCACACTAAAAAGATTCATTGCTATCAATTTAATTAAAAAAGGTTTATATATATAATTTATTATATATATTTATAAAATATATACATTATATTTATTACATTGAAGTAAAGATATTGTTATTGATGAGCTAAGTCATAATGTTGATCAATATAACAGCTCATTCAAATAAAAACAAATATTATATTACAATTATAATAATACTTCATTTCAACTTTGAGTGAATGTCTAATCAGACAATATCAACATTATAAAGCCTTGATTATAATAAGTTTACCTTTCTGGACAAAAATATATTAACAAAAAATACTTTTTGTTAATAGTTATGTCATTGTTACATACATAGGTTTTATTTATTCATTTATTTTATTCATTCATTCATACATTCATCTAAATTTATTTATTAAAGGTGTGCTTCAGTCATAATGAACCACTCTTTAACACAATAATGTGTCAAATTTGTAAAATATTATACTGTTTACTAATGAGTTTTTAAATGTTTGTCCTAATAAAACTATTAATAAGGTCTTTTTGTGTGCAGTCTTATTACAAAGTGGCACAGATCTATTTTAAACACGATAAAATATTTGAATGTTTTCACAATTAAACCTAATTGGCCTATGTTTGGCTTTGACCACAGCAAATTAAACCACATCTACAGTGAAATATAATTAGATGTAAGCTTTGGTCCAGTGCTGAGCATCTCTGTGTGCATAGAGTGGTGTCAGTGATATGTCATGGTTACAAACTAATCAAAAACTCATTAGCTTCCTATGCAAAGCCTGTGATTGACATGTCCCATTATGTTAAAACTGCAATCGTCTAGTTTTCCTCCTTTGTTTCTGTTCCGTTCATCCCTACCGCAATTAAATCACTTTTAATAACCTCCATCTCTCACTTTCTTTAGCTTTAGAAACCCTGAGAAGTGAAAAGTGTGTTTGCATGCATTTTCCATAGACCCGTTTTCATCGTGAGCAGGTTTTCATTGTGAGCATGAAGGTGTTGCTTTTGTTGTTGTTTACCTAATAAGGTAAGAGCTGCTGCTTGGCCCTCATGCAAATTTCTCCCTCCTGCAATTATCCCCATATAAGGTTACACAGAGAGATGATAGGCTCTGCTTTACAAATGAAATGTTGCAGATGTCCGTCAATTTGTGAACACAAAGGCCAGCAATTATGGGTTTTCATATGCAAAAGATGAAAAAAAAAGAAAAAAGAAAGAAGAGAAGGGACGTTGAATAAGCAAGAGAGAACTGATCCATATCAAAACAAACTCCCCAGAACCAGATAAAGACCAAAAAAACAAAAAAAGGGTTCTGTATAAACTGGCATGATGTGCTCTAATCTCATAAGCCTAAACCCTGCCTCTGTTCTCAGTGTTTTATTGCACACTGTTTAAAAACAAGCAGAAAGAAATTAATTGTAAATGGATGCGGAGCGCTTTCACGTTACCCTCCGGGAAATTTCTGAATTAAGCATCGCTCACGAATCCGCCTCAATCTGGAAAACATTGTTTCCTTTCTTTTCTGCGGCTGTGAAGCAATAATGTGGCCGACGATGAGATTTCCTTTTAACTAAAACACATCAAATGAGAGCAGAAGATTAGATGAGAAGGTCTTTCATCAGCTCCGTTTGTGAAGCTCCATATTGCTGCATTTGTTTATTTATTTATTTACTTATTTATTATTTATTTATTTATTTACTTATTTATTTATTCATTAATTCTGGAAGAAAGAACCAAGTTTCACCTCATGTTTCTCTGAGACCAATCTGTTGCCGCTTATGCTTGAAAATCACACAATCGCATGAGTGGTTTGATCAGCAAAGAAAGCTGAATAAGCATTGACTGTGATGTTCAGAAGTGATGTTTTTTTTTATTCCGCAAAAACAAACCCTTCCAAAGATCCTGTTAATAGTTATTAATGTGAGTCTAACAGAAATAACAGTATACTGCACCACTCCGGTGTCACACATTCCTCCAGATGTTGCTAGTTTCTGATGTCACTGTGGGGTCTCCATGAGTCAGTGGTCCAGCTCTCAGATTCAGTAGAGATCAGTTAATAACTTACTACAATTTAACCCCAACAGGAGCTTCTAGTCCACACTGCTGATCATCTGATCAGACTACATTTACATATGAGGGGAGTAAATTCACATTCTGAGCTCTAAGCCATATTGTTGAGCTTTGCATTGTTGATGTTCATAAATGGACATAAAGCATCTGAAAGAAGCAGAAACGAGTAAGACTGACCATTATTGTGAAACACCTGCAGCTGAAATGTTTATGAAAAGCAAGCAGAAACAGCTAAACTTTAACATTACACTGTAAATAACACTGTAAAAGTGATTTTGTATTTTAGCCAAATGAACTCATGGTGTTGAGTGAACTGACCTGCCAGAGCAACCAAACAGAATCACTTTTAAATCTTGTTTGGAATGAAAAAAATGAAAAATGTGAAAAATGGATGTCCAAGCAACCATTTCCATCTACTACATGTGCAAAAGCTCTGACATCATCTTCGCAATCATAGACAAAGGACAGCCATTCTAGGAACCCAGGATGCTATGCAGTCAATTACCACATGCCACAAATACCTCTTCAAAATGTTACTTTTGATGAAGGTTGTCCTCTACACCCCGATGAGTAATACACAGTCACCTGTAGAGTTTATTGAATAAAAACTCATCTCTATTTGCATACTGGACCAGTTTCCACCTTCACTCACTGTCACTTTCTCCAGAAGCTTCCTACTCTTGGGTGTTGAGCTATACTTTATATGCTGGTTGCCTGTCAGGTCTCAGTGTTGCAGGCTGTAGGAACAGGTTACTTTCTGTGTTGCTGAATGTGACACTGTTTGCCTGGGGCTACAGTGTTCACTCTGGCACTACAACAGGATTATGCTGTCAGTATTAGCAGTGTGGTAATGATAAGAATAAAATGTTTTTAGAACTGTTTCTGTAATTAAACCTACAGTTAGTCAAAAAGGCTCACAAAACAAGTTCCCGAGTAATAGAACAGAGGTGTGGGGGTCCAGTGTCCCTTAACTGTGTGTAAGTAGTTTGACCAGAGGAGAGTGGGCCATCTCCCTTGTGAGCCTGGTTCCTCCCAAGGTTTCTTCCTCCAGTTCTCTCAATAAATGAAAAAAAGTAATAAAATTGTTGTTCTGACAAATATGTTACATTAGGATTTTAATCTTAAAATGTTTACAGAAGAAAAAAAAAATGTGATGTGTAAACACTGAAGATCCAATCAATTAACATAACAGAATATTTTATTTTATTTATTTAATCCAAAGTTCAAAATTCTGGACTCTTCTACAAATTCTACATTTATAGAGATTTATGTGTTAATAAATCTCCATAAATGTGGCCTTTTTATACAGTCGGAGTGAAAGCCTGATATGTGCAAGTAAGACATTGGTTGCAGTATGAGTTTAGTGCTGCTTACTAACAGGCTGGTTATTAATACATCACTCCTCTTTCACGTTCAATCAGCTCACTTATCATTACGCTAACAGTTGAATTGAGTTACCAGAGAGATCAGAGAGAGTTGCATTAAAATGCATTTATGATCAAAACTTCAAAACACCATCGGCATGATTAAATAATGGATAGTGTTACTTTTGTCATTGATTCAGATTGTCAGAGCTGTTTACGTAACCAATTCATCAGGAAAAGATTTCAGTTTTCATCTGTTTGAGCAGATCTCTCCATCTTCACATTACTTATTTACGTACACATACTGTACAGTTTACAACAGAGACTTTGCATGGATATACACTCATGCAAGAACCACTTATCTCAACAAAAAAAGCATCTTGTCTAGTCCCTGTAGAGAGGTACTGCCAATAGAATAGGCCATAAGCTGATAAGATGCCTAATGCCATATTCTAGAGGAGTATAAAGACCCCCAGCATTGTGCTGTGGAGCAGTGGAACTATGTTCTCTAAAATGATGGATTTCGGGAGTTTGGGAGTTCGGGAGGAATCAAAATTCACTGAAAGGTTACAAATTGTAGTAGGAACCCTTCCCGGGACAGATTTTATCACTGTACCCTTGGAAACAGATGCCCCCATGAACATATCATTCAACACTGATGAACATTTCACTCACAATATATAACATTCCAAGCCAAAAGGTGACAGTGGCAAGGAAAAACTCCATCAGTGCTGGAGGAAGAAACTTTGGGAGGAACCAGGATCACAAACTACACAGATGGCTCTTCAAAAGAGCACAAGTCGTGACATACTCTGAATGACCACTGACTTTATGCTGATTTGGGTTTATTCTTATGTTATATAGATGTTTCTCTTTCAGGCAGACACTCTCAATAACTTTTGATTTTATGTTTATTTTGTTTTTTTCTAATGTTATATAGAGTTTTACAGGTTGGCACAGTGAAACAGATCTGTTGGTTACTGGTATTTCAGTGAACACACTGTCTAAGATTAGAACTGTTAAGGTTATTCAAACAGAAGGACCAACTTCCTCCGTTGCTGGAGCCGAATGTGGAATCACCTTGTCAGTTATACATCTGCCTCCTGTTCAATCAATCAATCAATGTCACACATTCATGTGTTAGATTATATATATACAATCATACACATTCCTCTCTGGGCAATATGTTTGCTAACCAGTGCATGTATATGAAGTTGTAAAATGTCAGTCATTCATAGTCAATTAGAAATCCTCTGCTGGCAGCAGAGAAAAAAATAAATAAACTCAAAGTGTGTTCACAGCGAATGGAACACAGAGCAGCAGTTAAACACAGGAGTGAATAAAGAGAACTTCATTGAAATTTTACAATCCTGAGATTTTAGATAGCCAGATGTGTGGTACTTAAAAATAATAAGTTCTTCAGTAAAGCTGTTACAGCTCCTCTAAATCACAACTGTCAGAATAAACCCACACATTTTAATCAGGGTCTAGCCATGGTATAGCATCTGTGTCTTCAAGGCGAGCTCTTGAGACGGCAGCCGTATGTGGACAATGTTGTCCTGATAGAATAACACACCGAAGCGTGCATTCAGAAAAGGTAGAGCCACGGGTTCCAGGACCCTATTAATATAACACTGGCGTTCTTGTAATGAAGACCAAAGGTGATCTGGCAGAAAACCAAATTATACCCCACACCCTGACACCAGGCCTTCTGGACATGTGAAAAGGTTTTTAAGATTAATGGAATGTTTTGTAGGTTGTTCTATATAGATTTTTTTAATGGTCCTACAGTACCACCAAAAACAATAGCTGAACTGTTTTGTTTTTAGTACTGGTCGTAGTTAGTTGGACAGTAGTTAGTCGAAGACACAACAATATCTGGCATGTGTGACTATGTCTGACTGTCTATAAATACTTTAAAAAAATATTTCAGCAAATAAACATACATCAAGCTATGAAAACATACCACAAAATGTTTCTATGTTTCTAAAGGTTAACCAGGTGCCAAAGAACATTTAATCAACTAAATAGTTCTTTAGCTTAAGAATCCCATTTTTAAGAGTGTCGGTTCTGACAAATTATCTGAAATACACATAGTTATACCACGAAACAGGAGGAGTATTACCACGAAACATGACTAACAATGAAAATAATAATAAAAGAAATGATGTTTATTTTAATATATAAACAATCTTATATATTTATTAGCAATGCTTTTAACTGTAAATGCTTGGCTGCATTGAAAATGAGGGCTTGCCTCAATGTATTTCCAAATGAAAATGAACATTGAAAAACTGAATTGTAGGTCTCGTCATGCATTATAAAATAATATTTTAATGTAATATCATAATGCATGCTATGAAGTAAAATACAATTGCTGCATTATGTGATGGTAGAAGAGTCTGAAAGCAATTTGAGCGGTGGAAGGACTTTGAGAGGGGTCACATCATAAGGCTTCAGGAAGCAGTGATTAGAAGAAGGTGTGCACCAGGGACATGAAGAGAGACCTACTTGAACCACAAACATAGAGACCCAATGGATTGTTGACATGAGTGGAATGACCCAAAAGCCATGACTGCAGACATTGAGTGAGCAGGGATGTCCTCCATCCTGCTGCCAGCACCATTTGCAGACAGCTACATGATACAGAACTACATGCACCAAGACCATTACAATGACTGGCCTTAACACCACATCAGCAAAGACAAAGACTGCAATCCTTCCCAAATAACACTGCAGTCCAGCACCTTCTTCTTTGTGCAACTATTTTTTTTATATATTATTTTATATATTTTTTATATATATTATTAGTATAAGTAGACTACATACTTAATATATACGTAATGGTAAAGGTTTGAGTTTGTTTGGTGAGAATGTTCTAATTCATCACCACAAAACAAACCCTGTTCTGTTCTGAAAACTGTTGCCCACTTGCTCAACAGCCAGCACTCAAATCTGAAAGGCCGCAGAACTCTGTTAAGAGCACCATTAACACCAACATATAAGAGGTTCCACACAAAAGCTCAGAAACCTAATTGGAGGATTCTTAACTCTCTGAAGAACCAGCCCCAAGAGCTGCTTAAGAGAGGCCTAAAGATAAAGATGGCAAACACAAAACCACAGAGCCTTCCCCTCTCACGCTTCAGACTAATAAAAAGCTACGAGTCCTGAAGCCAATTAGCCCATGGCAGCTACGACTCTCAGCGTGGGTCATTATACCACGTTCCCTAATGTAGGACATTAGGCTTCAAAGGAGCTGCGATATGCAACATTTTACCTCCTCCATCTATGTGTTACCCTCCTCTACACAAACAGCACGCCTGTCTCCCTGCTGAGGGCTCATGTGGGATCACTTTTTCTTCCGTCTTACTCTTCTTTCCTGCCTCAGGCTTTCTGTGAAAGACGCAGTGCTTTAAAAGGTATCACTTATTCGAAGGCCGCCTGATTGGCAGCAACAGGCTTTCATGGTTCCCGTATCAAACAAACCTTCATCTTTGATGTAGTGGCTTTGACCTTACAGCAAATACACAGCTTTCAGCACGGCCTGTAATCAACCAATCTTTCGCACCATTGTCAATTAGAGCCGCTCACACTCCGACAAGAGGAGCATCTCATCGAGGGAAGCGCTGAATCTTATTAAATTCCGATAACACTTATTTCCAACGGTCTGCTCTCAACAGCAAACAGAGAATGGGAAAGCGACCTTCGGCTGTACCAGATTAATTGGAGTCTTCATGCAAATTTGGTTGTAAATCATTTCATTCCAGTCTACTGATTCAACACAGAGACGTGTCCTCGGCATGGCTGAGAGGAAGAAGACAAGATCTGATCATGTCAAGTTTCTGAAATGAGCCTTTGTTGGACTGATGAGGTTCAATGTGTGCAAATGCACAGAAGAATAGTATGTATGCTTTACTGAGACATATAAATACAATACACAGTACAAAACATTAGAACTACCTCGAATAAACATCGATTCAATGGTCAGTGAGATGGTCTACTTGTAAATACCTCTATATCACTTCAGAATAAACCTAAATTAACATAAAGCCAGTTGCCAGTGAGAGTGTCTACCTGTAAAAGTCTACATAACATTCGAATAAACCCAAATAAACATAAAGTCACAGTGTGTTTATGTGTCTAAGCATTGTATACACAGGAAATGTTGGAAAACTTTTGTTGTAACTTTTCTACTAACTCACCGTCCTCTTCCGTCTGTTTGACAATCTCCTCACTCTCCTTGCTGCCCTCAGGGTTGGCCAACACCAGCCTAAGCCGGACGGTCACAAAAGGCCGTAGTCCTCTCAGGATATAGTGGGATGAGGTGGGGATCAGCTCCTCAGCTGCAAACTCCTGCTGGTTGAATATATACTGGTACTGCACGGTCAGATTGAAGCTGTGACAGCGCGTCACAGCGTATGTGAACAGATCCCACTCAAGCCTCAGTTGCCTGGCACGGACATCCACCACTTTCACATTCTGAGGACCATTCACTGGATCTGAAATAGAGGAAGAGAAATAGCATTTACTGCTGCTCATTAAACTCTTAAAAGTGATGTAGGACTACTTAAGAACAAAACATAGAGACAGACTCTAGGCCTGCGTCATAATTATTTGGGCTAGTTCCAGACATATTTTTGCTATTATAATATTATAATTCATGTTATTTGAATTATTATTTCAATTATGAATATTTATATTTAGAATGATCTATTATTTCTATATCCGTGATGAATAAGGATATAGTGTGGTGACCGGCCTGCATACATTTTTGTCCTCTCAAAGGTAAGATGTTGTGGGACACTTCCTTTAATAAAAGCAAAGTGCACTTACTAATCTATTTTAATGTGTTCCTGTCCTAAGTAATGACCATTCATAATCAAACAAAATTACCCATCTTAGACCTTCAAGAGTAGTTTTATTTTAGAGTACAACATTTTCTGAGAAAGAGTAAAAACAAGCTGTAGCAGTGATCTGCCTGCAGTGGGGTTGTAACATGTAAATCGGTTTGTCCTCAATGTCCTGCTAATTCCGCTAGATTAGAGGAATCACATAAAGGAGGCCAAAAGCTTCCTTTCAGTTTATCCTCAGATGTACCTTAAGGGACTTGAATGTGAAAGGGGGTTTAGCATCTTTAGAAGCTTACAATTTCTCTACTTCTCTCAAGAGTGCCCATTGTAGAGTTTTCGGGCCTTAGAAATGTGAACATAGAAACAGCTCTGGTTTACTAAACCACAATCTTACATACAATAATAATTTCAACAAAAGATTGTATGTAAAAACTGGGAGAAACAAATGCCCAACAGTAGTACAGCAGCAAACAGACCACAGAAATGTTTTATTGCAAATGGAAAGACTGGAAAAAGCTGTAAGTTAAAGCAAGGTTCTCAAAAGAATCCAAGAGTCCAGAGTTCTAACAGGAATAAGAGGAAATAACTGACCATAAAAACATGGACATGAGTTTTATTGTCATTTCTACATGTAAGCACCATCAATAACCAGTATGAGCCATCGTCTTTAAATAGGAATTGGAATTCCATTGATTTTCCTAAATTTATGCATAATCCAATAGTTCAGAGAAGGTTTATGATTACAGTGGTGGTGAATGGAAGCAAGTATCAGTCTCCATGACTAAAACACACATATAGACATTTATTATCTTCTGTAATCTGAGGGTAAACAGTGTGTCAGGCATCGGGGAGTGTTTTCATAACAATTTGTTATGAAACAATTTGTTATAACAATTATTTATTATTATTATTATTATTATTATTATTATTATTATTATTATTATTATTATTATTATTATTATTATTATTATTAGTGCCTCCCAACTGTGCTTGACAACTGCATGATTCAAAATAATTTGGTTTACATTTTAACCACTTAATGATGTCTTTCTAAAGATATAACATGTCTTATTGTGCTGTGAGCAGTTTAAGTTGGTCAGTTGCTGGTTGAGCTTTTCTCAATGTAAATTCATCAGCAGTAGTTTTTCTTTTCTCGCTTTTTAATTTTTAATTTTTTCCTGATCTCACTGTCCGTTCACACAAAACTGAAAAAAAAACAAAAAAACTTTGCAGGCTCTGGTGTGCTTATAACGCATATCACTTGCCGGTCCTTTAGAGAGCAGAAAATGAGCCTTTTCAGCATTCTTAGCTTTGTGTCTGCCGCCTAATCCCACTAAAACCAAAGGAAAATAATGTTGTACCAGAGAAGCGCCAAATCCCTAATTTCCGAGGGCCTGATTATGGCTAATCTGCCTCTAATCAGGGTGGGTTTTCGGCCGTAATCTAAAAAGATTGCTAATTTGAGATGGAAAATCCTATATGGCTAATTCACCCTTTCAGCACATCTGCTTGAGTTACGGCTTTAGACTGCGAACATGTCTGTACGTCCTGCCCCCCACTGAGGGATGGGAGCAGGGGCTACAGGCTTTGCGAGCGAACAGGTGGAGGGCAAGAGCATCACCATTAATCTGAAGCAAAGAGGGGAATGTAAGTACGGTGGCGATATGGTAATGATCAGCGGGTGGGGAGGGTATGGTGGGAGGGGAGATTGGGAGAGGAGGGGTTCAGGAGTTCAGCAGAGTGGCATCGGTAAGCTTTCAGAGTCCGGGTGAGGGCTGGGATAGGGGAAGAGCTGACGGATGGCAAGCAGAGAGGGTCATTAATCGCAGGCACTGGGGAGGAACAGCAAAAAGAAATCAATCTTGTGCTTCGCCGCCGCGGTGCTTCGGCACGATCTCCCCAAGCTCAAGATCACCACAACATTTATCACAACTCCACCACTCCCACTGCGTTCCCCCCCCCCTGCATGGGGCAAGTGAGGAAATTGCAAGCAATAAACATATCAATGGGTGTCCAAAAGGCTCAGCTGCATAGGTACTTTAAACAGGGTAATTCAGACAAAGGATGGCAAGAGACACAGTCAGAGAGATCGAAGAGAAAGAATGAATGAGTGAAAACACAAAAACATAAAAATAGAATGATCAGCATCAGTCTGCTTGCTTGTGGCTTCCTTGGGAAGAGAGAAAGCTGATGCTATAATTTCCAGTGTGAGGCATAGAGCAGGGCGATACTAAGAAAAAGAAATACAATACAATACAATAAGTTAAATCAGAAGAATGACTTCATGCAGTTAAACTGGATTCAGAAGGACATGTTTCCATTGCAAAGCCAGATTCCAATGTTTGACTAGTGAGTATTCAGTCTATCTAGGTGGAGGACACTACTGGCCTTGGCAGAATGGAGTTCAGTTCCCAGCCAGGACTAATATAAAATGCTCTATTAAAAAGATTCCTTGGGTAAGACTGATCATTCTATTATCTACATATGAACTACATTTTGATATGAACTACACTTTTATTGCAACTATCAGTGCACCATTACATCAGGTGTTTTGTTATTTATCTGGTGATGCTCTGACTACAATACAAATATAGCCCTTTTATTTATGGTCCAAAACCATCAGTGAGCCTACAAGTGTCTTCTAAATTTTATATGGAATGTTGATGGTGGAAAATAATGGTGAATCTGAATAAATACAATTTTCTTTGGGGACTATTTTTGTCACACAACGCCCTGCAGCTTGTATCCCTCCACCATTTTAATGATCTATGATTTTTAAAAACCCATTTTCAAGCAAACAAATCTGCTCAGAATTCTGATAAAACAGTGTCTCAGGCACCAGGCCGTGCATTCTCAACCATATGGTGCAATATGTTTCTGAGAGGAGCTTTTAGAGGTTCAGATGTCTGCTAACATTCACCAACACTGTGAACAACTCAGACTCTGTTTCAAACCCAATGTGACATATTAAATGATTACAAAATTGGCAGAACTCTGAGTAAACAAGAGTAGTACCAGTAGCTTTGGGTTCCCCAACTCATCCCAAAAGTGCTGGATGGAGCAATAGCCAATCTGAATGCATTCCTTAGAAGCGGTGTCTACAAACATTTGGACATACATTGTATCTCAATGTGAGCCATAAAAAATATCTCATCTGACACCTTCAGACTTCTCTGACCTGTGCAAACTGTACACCAGTCTGCCGAATGCTACAAATGAGAATGTAAACTGTTACTGATGCACAGTTGTAGACAGATATATTGTCTGGTTCTACTATGGGGTGTAAACTTGCGTTTGAGGTGAGGTAGATCCTGCCACAACACAAGCAGCACGATCTGGGAGTGTGTGAGTGCAAGAGCTGGAAAGCCTCACTGCTCCACAATCCCACATAACACCTATGTTTCCGCAGAGCTGTACTTTAGACCTGTCCTCTTGAAGGAAGACTCTCTGACCTTTTAATTCTTAGTCTCTCGAGGGCCCAAATCAGTCACCATGACTCACCAGAACACAGGCTTCTTCCTAACAGAACATCTTTGACTGAATTAAATGGAGAACAGTCAGTGATATGAGGCAGCAAAGATATGCTGCAGTGTGGGAAAGACACTAAAACTGAAAATCAGCCTGAAAGAACACATCAAACGAGCTGGAGAGAAACAGAGTGTTGAATAATGTATTCAGCATCAGAACCATGAGCATAGGACAGTGGTGCATGGGCCTCCTAAAAACTCGTCACCCCACAGAGCAGCACACTAACAAACGAAATGGATTCAGCAAGCTGTGAACAGATGCTACATTTTCATTCTCTCTGCCTCTCTGCAGGGCCGTTTAATTAAGCCTGTTTCTTCCAGGAGGATCGAGAATAATGCTTTAATAGTAAATACTAAAAATATTTTACCCCCATAATAGTTCAAGATTCACTAATTCAACTAATTAATAAAGTAATTAATAAAACCAAAATTCAGAATGAAGTTACAATAGCATTAATATACAAAATCAAATGCCAATAACAGTCCGTTTCTTAAAGTTGTCTGTTTAAAAATTAATCAATTAAACCCAAAAGGGCCCAGACCAAGTTTTGAACATGGATAAAAAAAATGTTGTATTGAGTGTTGTATTGAGGTTGTTGTGTTCTACTGACTTTTTATTTTAAGGTTAAAATCCAGCTGTAACATATAGCTGGCATAGCCAAAGCTGGCATCCCTACTGGTCCCATAAAGGCTTGATTTGTGATGAATCCAGAAGAGGACAGGTCAAGGACTATGTGTGTAAGCATTATGATGCTGAAATATGCCAACTGGATCTCTCACCATAAGGGTAGCAGCAGAGGAATTTTACTCCCTCTTGTGTCAAGACCCAGTGTCTAATCAGATCACAACTCTATTCACTTGTATATCTGTCTTAAACAGGTGTCGTTTTCAGCAGCAATCAAATATTGCATTGTTGTTGCTATTATTATTATTATTATTATTATTATTATTATTATTATTATTATTATTATTATTATTATTATTATTGCATTATTATGAGTGTATGTATATACACCCAAAACATAATGCCCACACTCATTCCATACGGGAGCACTTTGTAGTTCTATAATTACAGACTGTAGTCCATTTGTTTCTCTGCATCCTTTAATGGTCAGGACCACACAGGAACCCCTTAGAGCAGGTATTGTATGGGTTGTGGGTCATTCAGAGCACTGCAGTGACACTGACATGGTGTCAGCCAGTTAGTGTATGTTGCACTAGCAGGAATGGATTAGACACAGCAGTGCTGCTGGAGTGTTTATACCCCTCAATGTAACAGCTGGATGAAGAATGCTCCATCAACCACAAATATCCAGCCAAGAGCATCCTATGGGCAGCGTCCTGTGAGCACTGATGAAGTGCTACAGGATGAGCAATGCAGATTGTGCAACATATAAGCTTCAGTGCGTGGACACAGTGTGTAAACACTCCAGCAGCACTGCTGTGTCTGATTCATTTGTTTGATTTTGCACCGTTTGCATGTCAGTGCTAATTTGTATTGAATGACATCAGTTAAACGGATTCACACAAGGTCTATTCACTCTGAACTATGAATCACTAATTTAGAGTTCTGTGCAAGAGAGTACAACGGATGCAGTATCAGCTTCTAAAGAACCTGAAGGACACTGCAATCTTAGAGGACAATTGGGAAGTCTTGTAAACCCAAACACAGGCTGGTCAAAATCCATTCAGCTACTTTTGAAGCAGCAGTGAGAGTACTTTAGCGCTCACAGTGTAATTCGGAGACATATTATCACTCTCGGTTATTGTTACGGAAAGAGGTCAATGATGCCTTTGGTACGGGGGCAGATTCACAGACGATGGAAGTGACTGAAGGTGCAGTTAAGAGATTTGAAAGGAATGTGGACCCAATAAAGGAAGACCTTGTGCTGAAATGATCGCAACTGCCTCATCCTCATTAACACACATGGCCTTCTGAGTCCTTTGAGGTTCCAACCGATAGCATCAGCAGTTCTCCGTTTCATAGTATGGTCTACTAGGCATCTACAATGCTGAGCCTTTCCATTCCCCAGACTCAGACACCTGACATCTCCAGTCCTGAGGTCACATAGACTCAATCAGCTCCAGAGAGTCTTACAACCCAGCCAAAAAAAAAAAAACTGACCTGTCTTTAAATGATGTCCACAGATGACAGATATGCTATATGGGCAAAAGTACTAAGACACCTGCTCATTTATGGTGTCTTCAGAAATCACTTGATTTTGGAGCATTGCTGAAAGGATCTGGTTGCGTTCAGTGACTACTGGCAGAACTTCTCTGCAGGCACGAGACAAGCTGAGGGGGGATAGGTCTGGTAATACAACTGGCCATGGCATGTCTTCAAAGCAAACTCTTGAGATGGCAGCAGTACGGGGATGAGTGTTGCCCAGCTGGAAAAGGACAATGGAGTCTGCATTCAGAAAAGGTGGGGCCACTGGTTGCAGTACCTCACTAATGTAACTTTGGGGTGTCGAAGTGTCTGTAATGAAGACTGAAATGATCTGGCATCTTTCAAAATGGCACCCCATACCATGACACCAATCCTTCTTGACGTTTGACACCTGACAACAAAACATTGATCTTTGCACTGACCACAGTGCGTCCACACATGGACTGCTCGTCTCCACCAAGAGAAAAGCGGGACTTGTCACTGAAGATGATTAACTGCCTTTCTCAGTGACTCCATGACAATCTGACATGACACCATTGCAGTCGGTTGATTTAGTCTGGATGCAATATTTCTTTGACAATGAGGTTAAATTGTAATCATTATTATTTTTATAGTCGAGACCATCTCTCAAACCTCAATGTCAGACCAAGACGAGGGCTTGGGAGGGAAGATACAGAGAGGTTAACAATCACTTTGAAGGAGTTTAGTGACTGAGACGGGGAAGCTGTACAGCTCATCCATACCAAGCACTCTGCAAAGATCTGGCTGGTATGGGAAAGTTGGCTGTAGTTGATGATAAGCCAAATCAAAGTACGTGCAGAGTTTACATACTGTGAGTATGTAAGAGTTTGGTTATTCTGGCAAAACATTGCAAATTCTGTGTGTGAAGCAAACCTAACACTGCATATTCTTCATCAAACACCATCCCAGCATTGAATCATGGTGGTGGTGTAGCATCATGTGGTGGGGGTGCTGTTCCTCAGTGGGAACTGGGCATCTTATTAAAGACCAAGGACTGATGGGTGGATGGTGTAAAATACAAGGAGATACTGTAAGAGAACTTGATCTTAAACACAAGCCAAACAATACAGGTGTCAGCAATAAAGAGCAAAGTCCAGATCTCAGTCCAGTTGAGAAACTAAGGTGCTATTTTCAAACCGTTGACCCACAAGAGTCATCCAACCAACCTGAAGAACAGTGAGCATTGCTGACAGTGAGCTGGTAGTGAGTTGGTAGAAATTCACCCCAACAGACTTAAAGCTACTGCAGCAAAAGGTGCTTTTACCAAGTACTAGTCTAAGTTGAGTACTTAGACAAGCAGCATCTTTAAAGTTTGTGACAAATAATGAATGTTGACTTTGAAAATGTACTTGATTTGCCATAAAGTACAGAACAATAAGGAAAAGTGTTATTCCAGACAAATCAGATGGCTTTATGTGGGCACTGTAGAATATCGATTAAAATACATTTGCATTATTTTCAACACTTTTAAGAGGATTTAAGCCATTTTTATAAAATTGTATTGCTTCCGATTGTTGATTCAAAACTATAAAAGAGAGAGAGATGGAAGGAAAAGAAAAACAGCAATATTTAGGATGCTAGAAATGGAATAGACTGCTGGGACTCTCTATCTAAAAACCCTTTTTTGTTATTGAACCGTCTTCATCTGAACGCTCGAGGACAGGCCGGAAAAAAGCAATCACCCTCTTCCCTCACCCAGTCAATCTCAAAGCAATCGTTTAAACCTCACTAGAGGACAACAAGAGAACAGCACATTCTCTCTCTCTCTCTCTCTCTCTCTCTCTCTCTCTCTCTCTCTCTCTCTCTCTCTCTCTCACCCTCCTACTGCAATAACCACATGCAATGAGGATCATGATATATCTAACAGTAGGCAGGAGTGAGGGAATGATGGAGTGTCATGTGTTTCTCTCAGAATCTTGATTTGAAGCAACAGGAGGACGTGATTATATTTGATTATATGCAAGCTCTCTGTGGGAGTCTGGGACATTAGGCTGAGGCCGGGAGAGCTGAGTCTGAACCACTGTGAGCCAGCATCATCTCTCGCAACTGTGAAGAGAAGCTGGAGTGCTTTCAGACTCAAGGGGAGGAGTGAAAAAAAGGAAAATCACTCTGTTATTCTGGAGGGAAACACTTGAGAGCTTTTATGGTGGATGAGGATTTAGGGCATGAATTTAGGTGCAGGACTGTTTTGGTTTAACATGAGAAACATTAAAGCTGCCCATGTAATAAAAAAATATTCAAATAATAATTTGCATTTCTTCAGACTAAAACATGCAGAAAAAACCTTGCATATCCCAAATGCAGTTCTTAAGATTATACAATCCAGAGCTTAGGCCACACAGTGAGTTAGTTAGTGTTACTAGTGTTTAGCTATTTAGCTCACTAGCTAACACAGCCTTAGGCTTAAGCACTGCAAATGAGCTCAAAATGAAGTCCAACATGAGCAAAAGTAAACTAACCATTTGTAAAGTAAATCAGTTAACCGACTATGGTTTTTACACCAAAGTATTTCTGCAGTTATTCTCCTACAAAGTTCTTTTACCTGTAAAAATTAAGTTTTCAGATACTAATGTTTTAGATGGTATGAAGATTTTAACTGAATGGAAAAAAGTTGTACCGACCCATTAAAAATTAAGTAGATTCTGACAAGCTTGTTTTCAGTTTATAAAGCAAACTATTCGTTCAATACACAAAAATATTTCATAACAGGGTAAATATTATTGTATAACAAGTATAGTACATATAATTTGCTTGTGGTCAGAATCAGTTTCCCAGTGTAACACCGAAATGCTTTGATAATCATATGTCAATCATAAAACAGCAGATGGCATGATTGTGATAGAATATATGAAACATAAAGATCAAAGTAAGAAATATGTCAAGTACAAAAGAAAATAAAGTAAGCATTAATAGAGTTTATTAAACTGCTTTTAAGGGCCAAATCTCAAAGGAAGCAGGTGTAACTCTGAAGTTACCACAAACCAGAATTTATCACACTTTCCAATCAAAAATGTAGTTAAATAATAAAGCAGCATATTACATTAAAAGCCGAGACACTGTATTACATTATTTAAAAAGTCATTACCAAGTGTGATTACTACATTATCAGGAAATCATTATATACCCATCGTTGTCTGAACACCAAGGGCTGGTTTGCCAGAGAGAAATTAAACCTAGCCTTGGACTAAATTACAATATCAGTGGTGAATTTGCAAGGGAAATTCTTTCTAGTCTAGATGTAAATGGGACACTGGTCCCAAATGTTTATTGTGTACTGGTATATAAGCTGATACTGTTTCAATTGTATCAATACAAAAGTCTTCAGTGTAAGAAAAAAGTAAGATTTTGAGTATTGATTTGTGTTGAATAATTGTCTGTTTTAAAATACTTTGGGTAAATTTACTCTGGTGCTCTGGTCTAATTACATCTATACTATAAAGGAAACCACTGGTAATTGGTCTAGACTGAAGGGATTCTGGTAGTAGGATAACTTTCAATTGGCTAGTTAATTAATTAATAAATAAATAAATAAATAAATAAATAAATAAATAAATAAATAAATAAATAAATAAATAAATAAATAGAATAAATAGAATAAACAGGTTTCACTATTTCTCAAAATGAGTAAGAGTATACATTTAGACTAAATTTAAGTCACTTGCTAAGATTATATTTTTGTTGTGTTGAAAGCACTGAAGTTCTTATTTCAGCTCTGAAATATTAATTTAGCTCCAGGCACTAGTTAACCTTGATCCAGGCAGATGTGCTGTATGTAAAGTATTGACAACACTCATACTTTCAATCTCATCACTGACACACTGGAAAGGGTGGGCTGGTAAATCAGTATGGGAGAGTAGGTAAGAACAGTGATCACTGAGTGAAGGCCTGCTGCAGCAGTGATATTGATTATCTGAGCGAAAGTCATTCAGTCAGCACAGATGTGTCAATACAGCAAATCTCATAATCCAGTGTGCTGCAGTTACAGAGACTTTCTGTCGGACTTTATATGAAAAAAAAACAACTTTGAAACATAACTGAAATTGGATTGCAGACCACTATTTGTAGCTTATAATATTTCAATCCACACTACATGGGTTCCAACCTTTAAAGTGTTCTTCATTAAAGCAAACGGTTCAATATAGAACCATCATAATAAAAACTCTTGGGAACCAGCCTTGTGACTAGAAGGTTGTCAATTTGATTCCCTGAATTGGTGGGACATGACTGAAGTGCCTTTGAGCAAAGGCACGTAACTGCCCAGCTCCTCAGGCACCGTAGTTAGGGCCGCCCACCACTCCGGGCACGTGTGCTCACTGCCCCCTAGTGTGTGAATTTAGTAGTGTGTGTGTGTGTGTGTGTGTGTGTGTGTGTGTGTGTGTGTGTGTGTGTGTGTGTGTGTTGGTGTGTGTGCCCCAACAACAATTACCTTATGTTTTGGAGGTGTTCTGACACATCTAATCTAGAACAACATGGTTAGATTCTTACAGTTGCGCTTTAAGAACTGACTGTTCACTTCCTGCCTAATATCTGTGCCTTATCCAAAGATACAGAAAGCAAATCAGTAAATCATTGGACTATAAAGTTTTTCTGACCTTGAGGTTCATTCTGTGAGATAGTTCACCTATCTTCCCCGAAGAACAGCTGACACCAGTGCCCGAACGGGAACAAGTATCCGCTAAACCGTGACCACATTCCGTTCATTTCAATTTTAAATTCACAAACTAATGAGTCCAAACATGCTGACTTGGCCACTTTAGAGGGCAAGTCGTTAGTTTTAATTATTCTTGTGGAAAAGGAAAAAAAACAGTCCAATTGGAGAGGACCTGGACCCCCGCAGCCTCCTCATGTGTCGTCTCACGACATAAATTTTAATTGATGGCTTAATCAGACGCAGGAAAAAGGTTACAATATTGTTATTCCTCTCCCACTGAGCGACTGCTCCACTCTCTCCTGAATGACCTCGGGCTGGAAAAGGCCATGGAGCACATTGTTATTCAGGGATCAGGAAGCTACAGGAGGTCTGTTTTACCACGAGTGACTTCACTGCAGCCAACTTCTCACTCCAATACAGCTCCCCAACATGCAAAAGCACAAGTGAAGGTTCTAGGAGAACAGCAGGAAAGTTTAAAGACTTCTTCAGGGAATTCTGACAGGGCTACAGAGCGAAGAGAAGGTCACCTACACGGAACGCTGACTCAACATTCCCCAAAGAACACCAACCGACATGCTACCAGCGAGTTTATGTACTGTTCTATAACAAGAAGTAACTCAGAAAATGAACCAGTAGAACATGTTCTTTTTTCTTGGGCCAGAATTAAACAGTACACATGACAAAGCCATGAAATAAATTTGAGAACATTAAACCAGATCTTATAACTGAAATTCTTGTAAATGACATTCTTTAATGAGAATATCATAAGTAGTACCTTGGGATAGACTGGCACTTTGTCCAGAGGGTGTTCCTGCCTTGCGCCCTATGATTCCAGGTGGGCTTTGGATAAACCGTGACCCGATTCAGGATGAAGCAGCTAAGATACTGACTGAATAACTGACTGACTGACTGACTGACTGACTGACTGATGGACTGAATAACTGACTGACTGACTGACTGACTGACTGAATGACTGACTGAATGACTGACTGAATGACTGACTGAATGACTGACTGACTGACTGACTGAATGAATGACTGAATGACTGACTGAATGACTGACTGACTGACTGAATGAATGAATGAATGACTGACTGACTGAATGAATGAATGAATGACTGAATGACTGAATGACTGACTGATGGACTGAATGACTGACTGCCTGACTGACTGACTGACTGACTGATGGACTGAATAACTGACTGACTGACTGACTGACTGACTGACTGACTGAGTGAATGAATGAATGAATGAATGAATGACTGATGGACTGAATAACTGAAGAACAGGACAATTTAGGACAGTATAAATGGAAAACATTATAAAGTAGTATGAATACGGGGAAAAATCAAGAAGAGTAAATTATGAGAATGTCATGAAATGATATGAAAGAGGAGATGAGAACACTGTAAATGAGGAGAACGCCTGCAGCCGGTGTGCTAAGGCTGCACTAGTGATTTTGGATGAGACCCATAGCGGCTGCATGCTAATGCAGAGGACAAGACCACTGTCAGAATCAATCAATCAATCAATCAATTCAAAGGAGCGGAAATGAGGCTCCTCAGTAAGGGAAACTTTCAACTCTCTGACTCATTTTATCTCCCTCATTGTGGTCACAGTATGGTGGTCATGCCCAGAGTGTGTGTGTGTGTGTGTGTGTGTGTGTGTGTGTGTGTGTGTGTGTGTGTGTGTGTGTGTGATTGTCTGAGTCTGGGAGAGCGGGGGCATCTATACCTGTCAGACTGCTCTGGTCAGCGCACCACCGGCAGTCATGCACGTCAGACAAGGTGACAGCTTCAAAGAGGATGAAGAAGAAGAGAATGTTCTTTCTCTCTACACCCCCACCCCCAACACATCACTAGACTCTGTGAATTTGACTCCCTTCTCTGCCCCCTTCCCTCAGTGATCATAGATATAAGAAACAGCTATTTCATTTCATTTAAACGGCTGTATCTTTAAAACTGCCCTACATACATTACATGGACAAAAGTATATGGACACCTGCCAATTCATTGTGTTAATGAGGTCAGGATGTTGAATGTTCACCTCGCCACCTGAACCATCCCGTTCTATTGGCACTATTTCTTTTCAGGGACTAGACAGGCTGTGTGGGCATTTGCACATCTGTGTCAGCAATGAGTACAACTTATCTGAATGCAATCATTAGAAGGGGTGTCCACAAACATATGGGCATATAGTTTAAATGAGACCTATTTTGATTGGCCACTTGTATTTTGCCCTAAATGGCAGCTCAAGCTGAAAAACTGCTAACACAATGGTTGGGGCTAAACATCTGTAGGCTGAATGGTTGGGGTTAAACCCCTTCCATGCTTATTCTTTCTATATTCTTCCTCTCTCTCTCTCTCTCTCTCTCTCTCTCTCTCTCTCTCTCTCTCCTTGATCTGTTAAACAGTAGTATTTGTGAGTGAATGAGGGAGTTCTTAAAATAACAGATATTCTGTAAAAGAAGAACAAAAAAAAACAAAAAGAAAAAAAAAAAACTCAGTTGTCAAGAGATCCTGAATCTCTTCCATAATTCTGACAGCTGAACAAATCTCTCTCTTCCCTGCAGCCTAACACTCACCCACATATAATCAAGACTTCCTTTCTTCATTTTCCTCCAGCCATCAAACTGAGATGATTATGTTTAAGACGCGTTGCCTAGAAACAATTCACTGAAGGCAATTACGAGAGCCGGCAATTAAACACTCCTCATTCCATTCAGTCCCTTAATGCAGAGTGGACAAGTGACAGGGCCATGCCGCCCAAACACAGAGCTCCTCTCATAGCCCCATCAGAGGCAGTGGCCATCACCATCACCAGTGACTGATTAACTTATCATTACACACAACATAAGACAGAGAGAGAAAGAGAGAGAGGGAGTGCACTACAGCTGAATTCAGTAACTTTCAAAGGGAAAGTCCACCTACGTTTCTAAATTCTCCGCATATTTCATTGTTTTCAGGCATTGTGCAGTGTATTCATAACCTTCGATGCAATTTTCTATGTGGGAGCTTTTAGAGGTTCAGACGTCTGCTTCCATTCTCCACCACTGTGAATGATCTGACTGGGTATATTTCTCTAGAACTTCTATTTTCACACCAAAACCACTGTGAATGACTCTTCATATCTTAACCATTTATGGTACAACTACTCCTGTCATCCTGATATTACTGCCACAATCTCCACAGAAAAACAGTGAAACACCAAAACATTAGGGTCTGGATTCAGGTGCTGTCCTTTCCACATCTGGACCTTTATTTTTACCCGAATAACTTTTCTACTCTTCGTAATAGAAATATTTGAGGTTTAACAGCCCAGGATAAACTCAGACCAACCGCAAGTGTACATATCACACAAGACACTACTTAGCCAGTCAGATTTCAATAAGATGTATTATGATGAGCTCTGCAGCTTGAATGAGTGACACACAAAGAGAAAATGAGAAGAGAAAAAGCAGTGGGGAGAAAAAGTAAGCCAGAGGAAAGGTCATTCACATGGCAGCTCTTAAAAGAGGAAAGTGATGCGATAACAGAGCTTTTAATCAAGAATGGACTCCTACATGTTTAGTCTTCCCACAGACAGTTCTATACCAGTATGACTGTACCAGTATGTGGTATGGCCGTGGCCGTTATTAAAAGCAGTAATTCTGAGCACCATTACACGAGAAGCTCTTAAGCCCTTTATTTTAAGATGCACATTTTTTTCTAAGCTTCTTTTCAATGTTTTAATTTAACTTGAGATGAGAAAAGAACATTCATTTAGAGTATTTGTCATTTTTAATTGGTTCAGTTCAGTGAGAAAATGACAATAAATATTATTGAAATATGCTAAATTCTAATTTCACTGCAATGTGATTTGATAATCCATTGTTGACTGAACTACTAGGTTACTTCATTATAAACAAAATGACTCTGGATCACAATCCAGGTTAGATATCAGGATGTTCTGGACTATGGCTTGATCATTTTTTTTAAATGGACCTTATTGAGCCTAATGCTACTTAGCCTAGTTTTAGCCTAATGCTACTATACCTTCTAGGTGGGCTAGAAGGGCATAAAGCAATGCTCTAACATCTAGCGTAAAGTCTTCCCAGAAGAGTAGAGGCTATTACTGCAGTCAAGGAGAACAAATCCCAGTCTAATACCCTTGATTAAAAGAAATCATCTCCCTTTTCTTTCTTTCAAGGTTCATGAAAACATGCTGTTCTTAGAGCCCCGCAGTGGGAGACCACCCAGAGCTACAGCCCCACTATCGGCCATTCTCACACTCTCACACTCGTGGCTCGTCGGCATCCTCCAGGGTTGTTTTTGGAATCGGAGCTCCTGATCATCGTGAGTTCATTAAACACCACCCAAAGCCATACACACATCCTCCATCAGCCGACTCCTTCTGGGGCCTCAACTCCGACTACCAGCCTGCCTTTCATTCCTTCTCCACCAAGACACACCACTTAATTAAGGGAAAATATGCTTGTGATCCACATTTCGCTTCTTCCAACACTTCCAGCACGGCACTGGATCCCGTTTCACTGACACTTTATTTTAAGGAACACAGATTAGGGGTTAATTAATGTTATATAATTTCTAAATGATTTACTCACCATGCATTAAGATTCATTATGACCTTTATTAGTTCATAATTAGAGGTCTGTTTTTGAAAGAAAGAAAGAAAGAAAGAAATACAGTTTCTCAAATTATTAGAATATTTCATGAGATCAAACAGAAAAGGACACAGAATACAGAATGTCTAACTTCTTACTGTAGTCTTTTATACACTCAGCACTTGGTTTACCATGAATTTTGGCATGAAAGCAATGAGCTTGTGGCCCTGCTGACATTTTATCGAGGCCCAGACTGATTTGATAGTAGTCTTCATCACATCTGTATTATTGAGTCGGATGTTTCTCATCATCCTTTCGCTCTTGACAATACCCCCTTGATTATCTACGGGCTTCAGGTCCATAGCACAACATAGCTTTGGCAATGTGGACAGGTGCTGAGACCTGTTGGAAAAGGAAATCAGGTTCTCCATAAACCTTGTCAGTGCTCTAAAATCTCCTGGTAGACTGGTAATCTGTTGACTCAGAAGTTGATAAAACACAGTGGACCAACACCAGCAGTTATCACTGCAGCCTAAATCATCACAGACAGACTGCACCTCACACTGGACTCCTCCAGACTCTAAAAGTTTGAGTTGAGACTCGATCACTCGTGATTTCCTCTGAAAAGAAGACTATGGAGCTTTGAGCAACAGTCCAGTTCTATTTCTCCTTAACTCACGTAAGATGCTTCTCACGCTGTTTCTGCTTCAAGAGGGACTTGAAATTAGTAATGCTGCAGTTGTAGCCTTTCTCCATCTATGTTTGATGACTCTTGGTGCACCGACACCAACCTCAGTCCACTCCTTTTGAAGCTCTCCCAAATTCGAATCCACTCAAGGCTGTGATCATTGCTGTTGATTGTGCACTTTTTCCCACCACATCTTCCCATTCCAGTCAAATTCTCCATTAATATGCTTTGATAGTGCACTATGACACAATAACAGCCAGCAGTGACACACTGTGGCTTTGTAGCCGTGTTGATTTTCAGGACACCAGTCTTCCCCATGTTTGGGTTGCATGTTTGTAACTAGAAATGGTATTTATAAATCATATAAAGGAATAAATCACTTAATGCTCTTTAAAATAAAGTGTTACTCAATCTCTTCATTTGCTGGCCGATCACTGTATCACCTGCAGTGATGGTCCACCTTTACGTTCATTTTCATTTTTTTTTTGTGCTTATGCACCAGAAATGTTTGGTAAACGACAAATAGTTGAACTTAAAGGCCTGTCGAGGAGCCAGTGCTATTCGCAATTCATTTTTAATGAAGAGACCCTCGACGGGACACATCGTCATATTTAAGTTAAAAGCTTTCGGATCCGTCTCTGGTGGTAAACATGTTGATTTATTCATCCTTAATGTTTGATTTATAGCCACTGGTGCTGCTGGAAAAACCAATTCCTCAGGAATCCACATCCGCGCAGTCCCGAAGGGGTGCGGCATTCATACGAGCGATCCAAGATTCAGCTTTGAAGTATTTAGTGTTAATAAATGGAGGCAGGAGACGGATAACAAAAGAATTTCAAAGGAAATGGTTTTCGCCAAGTGTTTGCCTGAGTAGTTTCCTTGTATATGAAAGATGGAAAATTAATATGTATTATAAGTCTTCCTTCTCTCTCTCTCTCTCTCTCTCTCTCTCTCTCTCTCTCTCTCTCTCTCTCTGTCCATCTCATTGCCAAGCTGTAGATTGCTGTCAGAATGACTTCTCAATGACATTAATCTCTGTTTGTTAAAAGCAATCTCTGAATAACAAAAGCGAAAAGCTGCCACCGAGCCAAAATTCTTACCACCAAAAAAAAAAAAAGCAGTGAATCAATAAAATCAAACAATAAAATATTCCCATCTATTATTCAGCAGAGTGTTATTGAGTTCAGTGTTTTGAAAGCGTGTGCTGTATTTTTTATGAAGCACACAAACTAAATCTCCTCTAATCGATCCAGCAGAACAACAAGAGTCAATCAGTCTCATCCAAAGACTTATTTAAAGCGTCCAGCACAGACTACGATCGCTATAAAGAGATTAAAGCACAGTAATGTGCAGTTGGCTGGGGGTTTCAGACCGAATCAACACGCTGACAAAAATACAGATATGAAAGAATAACAAATGTACTGTTTAAAGAACATTTACAATTGCAATTTATGTTTTTTTATGCTCTTACCTACAGCACTTACAGGTGAATTATGTTCACAGAGGTAGGAGATGCATTGCATTGAAAGAGGATCCAGAATTATTGCGTATATGGAAATGTCAGACTAGCCAAAGGAGAGCACGACTAGAGCAAAAGCAATGTAAAACCAGGATAAAGACTTGGCTGAAAGGCAACAAGAACTCTATGACCTTAAATGATTTAAAGATGATGCTGAGTTGGTTTATTGCTGTGGATTTAATTCCCTGTAATGTAACATAATGTACATGTGTTACAGTGCAGTACAGTACAGTTGTATTACATGTATAGCAAATTAGCAATTTGTTTAACCTCACTAGTCACTATTATCCTCATTGGTGTTTGATAAACACAACTCATATGACCACCTAAATAAACACCTGACTGAACTGATACTTTATATACTTTATATTCCAGTCTAGAGCCAGTGTTATCTGCGGCTGAACAAATGTGACTGTTTATTTCCGTATCACTCTTCCTCACAGAGACTCTGTTTTCCACATTTTTAGTTTTTTAACAATATTTGTTGGATGTAATTGCTCTACATTGTGTCAGAATTTCATCATTAATGAACAAAACAATCTGCTCAAAAACAAGGAACACAGTTTAACACAGCCATTCATTTTACATTAACTTGCATTAAAAGTTAAAAACACTTTTGCTCTCAACTCTCCTCAAAGTTTTAACTGAGCTCTCTGAATTCTCCACTCTTGAGTACTAAATGTAAACTTGCCATCAGCAGATTCATCGGGTCTGAAAGGAAACCACACCACAGTGCATGTTATACAAGTAGTTTTTGAGAGAGGTCTCGAAATCTGCCCTTTGAGTAAAATTAGTCATTTGTTTTAATTAATTACATTTAATAAAACTGTAATTTTATTCTACAGTCTAATCAAAACCTAATGTATGTACTTCTACAAAGATTCTTTTACTGGTAGCACGAGTGGGACCTTTTGTCCCCATACAGAACCTTTACATAAATCTATGAAATTAACCAGACAAAGAACCACCCAAAAGGTTTTCATATAACCATTTGAGATTCTCTAATGAACAACCTTCAAGAGGTTTTCCTCCTATATAAAAACTGTTTAATCAAGAAATCTACAAGGTTTTCCCTTTTTCATGCTGAATAAACTGTGAAATGAGGTTGTACAATTTTGACATTCAAATGGTTCTTTGAGTTGTGATTCTATACCACTGATATTACTAAAGAGGTTTTGAAAAAGATTCTTTAAAGAACTATTGAAATAGTGTTAGCACCAAAAAGGGTTTCACCAAAAAGTAAAAAGACCAACAATATGGAACCCTTTTTGCCAGAATGTACTGAACATTTGAAACTGCGTTGAAAACCAGAGTGCAGAGGATCCCACATCCCAGCCAGCTGTTCATGTGGGCCTAAGTGGGTTCAAGGAGGTACATGTACAGGCATGGGCAAAGGTTTTGAGAATGGCAAAAAATTTGGTTTAAGCAAAGCTTGCTGTGTCAGTTTGTATTTTTATTAATTTTATTTTATTAAGTATATCTTGTGAAGAGTGATCAGATTCATTGCAATTACATGCAAAGTAATTCCCTGCCATGAAAATGACTGTATCACAAAAATGACTGCATTCCAGCCTTACAAACTGACCTGCTAATGTCATTTCAGTGATGATCTCAGTAGCTCAGGAGAAAAGAATAATGAGCCCAAGACAGCTGACATCACTCTGTCATGCTGATTAGAAAAGCAGACTGGTTGTTTTAAAGGTATAGTGGTGCTTTTAAGTTTTAAGCTTTTAACTTCAGTTAACCATGGTTACCTTCAAGGAAACACATGCAGTCATCAGTGCATTGCATCTAAAGGGTTTGACAGCCAAAGACATTGCTGTTTGTAAGATAGCACCCCAATCAACCAATTGTCCACAGAGGGAGAGAGGTTCAATTGCAGTGAAGAAGGCTTCAGTGTGCCAAAGAAAATCAAACAAGCATCAGAATCATCTCCTAAAGAGGATGCAGATATGAGATCAGGTCACCACCAGTGCAGAGCTTGCTCAGGAATGGCAGAGGGCAGTTGTGTTTCCATCTGAACACATATTTAGACAAAGGCTTTTGGAGGATGGTTTGGTGTCAAGAAGGGCAGCGATGAAGACACTTCTCTATCAAAACCATATTAATATTCTGCAGGAAGTAAAGGGATTGGACTGCAGAAGACTAGGGGAAATCAAGTTGTTTCAAACTGTTTGGGACATCTGGAAAAATGATGATCATTCATATATGAGGTTACTTCTCATCCAGGAGGGTGGGTTCACTCAACATTTTGCCATGAATAAGGAATTGTTTCCAAACATCCTCCAAGAGTGACTTCACCCAATGATCCAGGAGCAATTTGGTGATGAACAGTGCTTTTTCCAGCATAATGGAGCACCATGTCATAAGGCAAAAGTGATAACCAAGTAGCTAATTAAGCAATGAAACTCCCCAGATCTCAATTCCATTAAGAACCTGTGTCAACCCTCAGAAAAAGGGTAGACAAACAGAAACTCTGATCAGCTCCAAGCACTGATTCATCTATGATGGGTCTGTATCACTGAAGATTTTGCTCAGAAGCTAATATCCAGCATGCTGAGATATTAGGGAACTGCAGAACTCTTAAAGAAGATGCTTAAATATTAAGTCTTTATTTAAACTGGATGTATTTGTCAATAAAAAGTAAAACAATAAACCATATAAACATCTGGGAAAAGGTTCTAAAAAAATGAATAAGCCAAAAAACAAAAAGCTGATTCTCCAAACCTTGTCACAAATGAACATGTACATGTGTTACCGAATGGACCCAATCATTACAACCCACCCTAATCTCACACAGGCCCATCTAGGCCCCAGGTACAATGTATGGGGTCCAAGTTTAACCAATCATGATCCAATCAGGGACCCAGATGGGTATTCATACATGAGGCCAACATGGAACCTGTAAACAAAGCTTTACAGTTCTCGGTCAGGCTACCTTTTCAGACCCCACATGGGAATTTTATCTGTGTAGTACATAAAAGACTAATTTAACAATAGTTAACTCTGTCACCTTGAATGTGCTTTAAAGAACAATCTACAAGATTTTGTTCATGCATATTACTCTTCAAGGATTATTTGTTACCAGATTAAATACATTTGATAGATGGTATTATTGCTTGTGGATTGCTTATAGATTTTAAAGGACCTACAATGTTTCTACTACTGTTATGGGTCAAAGAACAAGTGTGTAGAAATACATAGAACCTCCTCTTCATAGTGAGTATATGCACAGATATGCATTTCTGTGGTTTCATGCTTGTTTTCCTTAACCACAATTTACTGACAGGAGCATCAAAAAACTGTCCCCCTCTCTCTCTCTTTCTCTCTCTCTCGCTCTCCTCCTCTCTCTCTCTCTCGCTCTCCTCCTCTCTCTCTCTCAATCTCTCTCACTCTCTCTCTCTCTCTCTCTCACGCTGTCAGTGTCCTCTGTGCATTATTCACCGTCTCTGTGAGTCGTGGTCAGCAGACGTGCTGAGAAAGAGAATGTGGGGTGTGTGTGTGTGTGTGTGTGTCCACACAGTATCCTCTCTCTGCATCCTGTCACTCAAACTGCTTTCTTTTCTTTTCACTTCTCTTCCATCCCTTCCTCTCTCTCCCTCTTTCTCACCCATTCTGAGGCTTTTTCATTGGAAAGTGAATGACAGTGTAGATGTGGGTGTTATGAACCGAAGCAGCGACACACAGGCTGATCTGAGATCTATAAAGCCACAAACAGGACCCTCAAAAACTTTTCACTCATGTTTCACCAAGAGTCTGGAGGCTTTTCCTCATCTCTGCTGCAGAAGAACTCAAAGCCAGCACACACTGGAGTTACAGTAGAGACAATTTGCTTCATTAGTGTGTTTGTGATCGTCTGAATCACACCATAAACCTACAGGGGATAATTAGAGATAGGCTGGTCAGTTCTGTAAGCAGAGTAAGTTAGAGTACCTCAGAGACAGATTTGTTTTTTGTTCTGGCACACTGTACTGGAAACATCACCAGCCAGGGAAAGTTATTTTTTTCTCTACAAAATGAGAAATAGCATGGAAATGATATCCTGAAAGTGCTGTAGTTTGCAGCTTACCTTTGCTCCATTTGAGGTCACTGGACTCAAAGAGCACAAATGTCAATAATACCTGGAAAATTTGTTCACGCATTTACTAAAATCCACTACATGGACAAACGTACTGGGACTCTCTACAGCTCAATGCTGGGGGACTTGGGAGTTTTATATATTTGCTCCAGGGATTCCTATTCTATTGGCAGTATTTCTATACAAAATAGTATGAGTGCATTTGCACATATGTGTCAGCAATGGGTGCAACTTAAAGTGGCTGAATGCATTCATTAGAAGGGTTGTCCACAAACATTAGAATATTTTTGACATGAAGTGCACTAAAATCTCCTGGTAGATAATGTGTTGACTCTGAACTTGATAAAAGACAAACCATCACATGCCCCTAAACCATCAAGGCCTAGGTAAGATGCCCTTTCTTGAGATGTCTGTGCATAGTGTCTCTTACTCCACTGAGGGTGGTCCTCAGTGCACTTTTCTCAATGACTAAAGCCAGGGAACAGGGAGACTAGTCATGGTTGAGGGAAAGATGGCTGCAGTGATGCACAGAGACACCCTTGATGATAACCTGCTCCAGAGCGCTCTGGACCTCAGACTAGGATGAACAGGACAATGAGCCTAAGCACACAGCTAAGATAACAAAGGAGTGGCTTAGGGACAACTCTGTAAATGTCCTTGAGTGGCCCAGCCAGAGCCCAGACTTGAACCCAATTGAACATCTCTGGACACATCCAATCTGATAGTGCTTGAGAGGTTCTGCAAAGAAGAATGGGAGAAACTTCCCAACAGGTGTGCCAAGTTTGGCACTCTGATACTCAAAAAGACTTGAGGCTGTAATTGCTGCCAAAGGTGCTTCAATTTTCATCTGTCAACATTCATATGTATCTGTCTTTGTCCAATTATCTGTTAAGAGTTTAACAGTAAATAAAACTCAAAATCACTGGCACAATGTCTGTGTCCAATTCACCATGATTTCATTGGTTAAGATAATAAAGCCAGAATTTCTGTAAAATACGTGTGAGAATATGAGAGATAAAGAATAAAAACAAAGAAAAACAAGCATCTGAGTCTCTGTCTCTACATGTGACAGCAAGAGGAAGAGAGACAAGAGAGAACAGGAGAAGGACGGGACAGGGGGACAAACAACACTATAGTTAGTGTAGCAATATTACTAAACCACCACAGTTCACACAATACTATGCAAATCCAACAGCATACATCTTAAGGTTTCTGGGTGGTGCATGCTTGTGTAATTACCATATTTACCCTATTATTACCATATCTATCTATCTATCTATCTATCTATCTATCTATCTATCTATCTATCTATCTATCTATCTATCTATCTATCTATCTATCCATCCATCCATCCATCCATCCATCCAATACTGACCACAGCATGAAAGAATTTAGCCAATCACTGAAGGATTAAATCCAATCAGGGTGGGATTAAACCTGCCTGAGTGAAACACTCACTGGAATTCTGGCAAAACTTTGCAGCTCTCGACAGGAGAGAGCAGAGAAAAGCCCAGCTGGGCCTAAATCCAGGACGAAGGAGCTTGCCAAACACACACACACACACACACACACACACACACACACACACACACACACACACACACACACAAACACACACACACACACACACACACACACACACACACCACCACCACCACCACCACCACCATCACCACCACCACACGCATGTTCACATTTACCCACACACACACATTATCACTTCCATCGTGCAGCCCTATGCAGGAGAGAGATTCATCATAAATGACGGAGAAAGATAATAAAAATAAATCCGCTTTGCTGCCGAGTCAAACAGCGCTCTAAACTCTATCCATCACTCACACAGACAGACAAGAGGAGCAGCGATGGATTAGAGCTTCCCTCACTGAGCCCACACGCGTATCCTCCACAGCAGGAGGGAGAGAGGGATGGGAGAGGAGGACAGGAGGATCGCAGTGCACACCTTCATCACTCAGAGGGGAAAGAAGAAGAGAAGGTGTGATAAGGCTGAGTGTGTTTAGATTTCAAACAAATACAGAAAGAGGATTTAACTCAAACATACTGTGCCCACTTCCAGCTCCATTTAGAGCTAAAAGGAACGGGAACATTCCTCCTACATATTTCACAACCTCATAGAAACATAAATTCATCAGTAACTGAAAACAATCAGATACAAGCATAATCCATCCTCACACCCCCCAGCACTGCAAGACAAACAATCTTAAATCTAGTTTAAGTATCTCTCATTTAGCTTTTTTTACTGTTATTTTTGGTTACTTTATCTTTCTTAAAATAAAACAGTAAAAATTAATAAAAAAAAAACCAACTCAAAATTTATGGAATATGTTGAGATATATACACAAGACTGAACATCATTTTGTGCTGCAAAATATCATTTCTTTATTGTTGATGTTTGCAGGTCTGTCTGTACTGTATGAGGAAAAATACAATTCCCCACAAAACAAATGATTTTTAGATGTGCATTTTGTAGCCACCCAAATAAAACCATAAAAATATTAAGTCAAACTTTATGTTTCAACTTTTTAAAACTGTATTACTTTATAAAACATTGGAGTAAAACAAACAAACGCAACATCAGTGGTCACTGAGAGTACATACCCATAATCAATTGTATATAACATTAGAATTAAGCCAAATAAACATAAAGCCAGGGTTCAGTGAGAACGTCTACCAGTAAAACTCTATATAACATTAGAACAAACCCAAATAACATAAACACAGCATTTAAAGCAACTGCACAATTAACGTCCAGATAAATATATGTAAATATCATTTTTCCTAGCTGTCTAGATCAATGCAATAGGGAAGAAAACAGAAGCCTGAAATAAATTGGGTTGTAAGGAATGGGCTCTGCTTGATTTTTGCCACTTATTAAATCTGCATTTCACAAACCACATGATACCAGGTGAAACTGGTGTTTAATATGAAGCTCACAACATGAGCTCTGCTGTTGATGAATACACTTTAATCATCATTCAGAACAAAGATGGGAGGAGTAACCGTGAGATGAATGTCCGACACACAGCCAACCAAAAGTTATTAAAGCAGCCCTGTGCCTACAATCATAAACAGTGATTAAAAAGCCAGCAGAGATGACTGGTAGAATCTTAACTGCTGTCTGTTTTCATGTCACACGTGTGAGCACGTATTCTCCACTAAAATATGATCTTTAATATAAATCAGCACACATTTTTTGTTATGATGATATATATGAAACCCTGGTGAATCTTTGTTTTGTTTTTGTTTATTGGTTTGTTTGTTTTTTATTAACCTTGTTTGAAAGATCTGGCTGCTTTTCAAATGGTCCTCATATTATCTATCTAATCCAATAATCTAATAATTATTATATGAATTCAAAACCTTTCACACAAGCTGAGCTCTAGAACCTGCACTTTCTGTTTATATATAATTATATATTATTTCTATAATTTATATGGTTAAATATAATTTCGATTTTACTATTTTGTTCTAAATGTAGATTTCTTTAAACAGATTTTACACAGATTCTTTTCCTTCATGTAAATTACTTTCAGTGACTTCTTTGTAAGAAAAATGCTGCATAAATAAACAAATTGGGCATTAGGTATAATGTTTTGGCTCGTGAAAAGTACTTGCATCTATTTAAAGTTAAAGGATGTGCTTTACACTGCAAATATATCACACCAAAGCCAGTTACATCATCTTGAATTTAGTTTAAATATCTCATATTTTTCATATTGAGAGTTTTGTATCCATATAGCTTATTTCTAGCCTTTTTCATGTTGTTTTTTTTTGTTTCATGTTATAAAAGTGTTTTTACTTCTGATTTTACTTTCAAGCACCACTTTTTAAACAAAGCAATATAAATGAAGCCAGTGTAAGGAAACACGTTCTGTAGATACATAACTTAGACATTTAACTTAAACATGAAATGACTTAAACATGTAACTTAAGTATGTAACAAACATGTAACTTAAACATGCAGAGACTTAAATGTGTAACATGTGATTCTTAATACAGTTGCAACATTAGAATTATGAGAGATTTAGATAAGATTTAAGATGATGTAAAGAGTAACACCAATAGCC
>CM067504.1:33657762-33690262 GCA_034509495.1 Acestrorhynchus altus | reverse complement strand
GTGGTGAGGGTTGTGCAGCTCTAAGTGTTAGAAAAACAGCCAGTACACAATGTGTGCTGTGCAGTCTAGAGGAATGTTATTTACTGGTTCAGTGGTGAAAAGAAGTACACAGAGAGAGATTTCTGTATATCTCCCAAAAGTGCCAAGTCAAATAGATTTTGTACAATTTTATCTTTTGAGCAGTCAGAAATCGAGCCACTCCCAAGGCCACTCAAATTGTACCTACACACCAGCAACTCAAATAACCTTAAAGATTATTTGACTCAAAAAAGCTTATTTAGATTAAATAGCTAATATTTAAAATCATTTAATATATAGACAGATTTAGTTTTACTTATTTGAAGTCAATGTAACCACTTAAAGCCTTTTAGTTCTGTTTGTGATTCTCGAAAGAAGCAAAAAAATCTACAGTGACTTAAGCAACGCATTCATTGTAAAAAAAAAAAAAAAAAATACATTGTAATTCCATTTTTGTTTTTGTTGGTTATTTTTAATTTATAATTTAAGGGTTTTCCGTATGAAAATGAGAACATTTGGAAAGCTGAAATGAAATAAAACTGGATTTCTGATTTCTATGAGCAATACAACAGCAAAAAAAAAAAAAAAAACTTGAAATATTTCACTTTTTATTTCACCTTATGAACTACAGGACTAGTAGATCAAAGACTAATTTAATCCTTTGGGTTTTGGGTTTTGTATTCAAGCCAAATAAGTAAAAATACATGAACAAACTTAAAAACAAGCTGTAGAACTTTAACTGGCTGTGACTTTGACACTACGGCGGCGCAGTCAGAGCTACTCATAGAGCTCATAAACACAAAGCCGTGACATCTTTGGCGAGCTGAGTTAACCTCACATACTCTCTTTGTGAGTTTGTGAGTCTCCTCCGTACCTTAATTCCTTTCCCAACACCACAGTATCCAGCGTGCTGTGTCCTTGACCAGTCCCCCAGCCACTGTTATTGCTTTTATTGCTTGTGAGCATGAAGCCCAGGGACACTGTAAAGTGTGGACAAAGAGACAGATGCAAGGGAAAGCCTCCTTGCTGTAGTATCACAATGCCCACAGGGCCATGATTGAAGAGATGTAAGAGAGCGAAGATACAGGAGAGGCATTTCACTGACCGCCTGTCAAAACTCAGCTTATTAAAAATCTCTAAAAATCACCTTTATCCTTCACTCGGCTTTCAAACCCGAAACAGAACTCCATTTTTACCCCCTATGCTTCCTTTTCACTGCTGCATTACAAATACATTGTGGACTATGGGTAAAATTAATGAGTGTGTCCCCAATCAATTAACTGACTCACTATTATTTGATTAGTCATGAAATCAGCATTCTTTAATGTCGCAACTAAAGCGGTAGAAACTACATATCGCCCATTATTTTAAAAGCTTAGACATAATGTAAGTGTTCTGAACCATTGTATTACTCTTTCTACAAAAGAACACTGTCTGGATCATCAGAGCACTATAGAGTCCAACTATTTTACACCATTACAGAGCATGTAGGGTACTCCACTCTGATGGTGTGAGTGTGTGTCAGTCAAATGAAGATTATAATGTATTATAGAGCACTCCCCACTTCCTGTAGGGTACTACAGTTTGATAAAGTGAGGATGTGGATCACATGAGCATTTTTGAGCATTACAAAGTACCACACCCATTTTGTGTAGGGTATTACAGTCTATGTGAGGAGGTGTGTAGGTGATGTGAACATTATGACGTATTACAGAGCACCCCCTATGCTTCCTGTAGTGTATTACAGTCTGTCAGAATGATCTAGTGGTTTGTTATAGTGCATTACAGTATACCCCCTACATTTCCTGTAGAATATGTCTGTTAAATTGAGCATGTGGATCAAATGAGCATTAAAAAGCATTATAGAGTGCCTCCTACAGTTCCAAGAGAGTATTACAATCTGTCACTCTGAGTGAGAATGTGGATCATATGAACAGTATCGAGCATTAGAGAGTGTCCCCTATCCTTTCTGTACTCTATTACAGTCTGTCAAAGTGAGCATGTGGATCATACGAACATTATGAAGCATAAGAAAGTGACCCCCATGCTTCCGGTAGTGTATTGCAGTCCGTCAGAATAACAAATATTTACATACCAGCACACTTGGTGCGCGTAACGAGTGGTGGTCCTGGGGGTCCGGTGCCTCCCTCTCCTGGCCGAGTCAAAAGAACCTTAATCTCATACTCCACATCTGGGTCCAGGTGCCAAAGTTTGTAGGTGGGCGCGTCCACGATGTGTGTTTCTGCCCAGTTCCCGGTGGTTGTACGATACTCCACCTCTTTGAGGATGATTGGTCCATCTCCAATAATGGAGTTAGCATTCGGCTTGATCCACAGATAGGTGGCACCAACTGCCAGCAGCTCTGGAGGTGCAATTGGAGTTGGAGGGGCTGAGGAACATAAGAAAAGGAAGGTCAGTGTAAAATGAGCTGTCATTTGTTACTGCAGCTGATAGGTTTCTTAAAGTGAAAACAAACTTAATATATTAATATTAAAGAATGAACGTCTGCTCTTTCTTAACGTCCACTATAGGAGGTAATTTACCTTCAATGCATATATTTCATTCAGTAATATTTGCTGCTTTGTATTTTTAAATATAATATTTTAATCAAATGAACTCAAAGATATATTAAACAAAACAGCAGGCCAAATATTCCTCATGTCAACATTTTTTTTTTCTCTTCCTCACTTTATTCCAGCAGGCTCTCTCTCCCTCACCCTGCTCAGTGGGAGAGCAAGCAGACAAGCAGTAATGTGGGGTTAGAGGTGCGTGGCGGTGCCTGAAGGATGCTGCCGACCGTGGCCGAGCCGCCCAGAGCCGCTCTAATGAGAGGCTGCTGCCTCTAGTGTGCCGTATAATCAACTAAGCAGGATTACCAAAGCCCATCTACCCTCAGCCTGATAACCACTGGCTCTCTCCACTGCCACTGCACCCAGAGCTGCTCTCCACGAGGAGCTCTCACCACCACCTGCCAACCTGCCACACGCACTCCTACACACTGCACCGCCCGGCCGGACAGAGAGCTCCAACAGCACTTTCTTCCATTCAGTGTATTGTAATGTGCATCATCTCCACATGAATTAAACATTACAAACACAACTGTTTCCAAAAGTCAACTGAAAGACAAAACTGTGTAGACACAAGTATCCAGACAGCCTTCCTAATGAACTAAATGATGAGATTAATTTATATTAAAAATCAGTCCAGGCCGGAACACTTTGGGGGCAGGACTAAACTGTTTCAAGGTGTAAGGGGTGGAGCTACACTTCTTTATGCTTAAAGGGGTGGGGTTAAACTGCAGTAGGATGAATGTACAGAGCTAAACTGCTGTAGGCAAAATGGGTGTGACTAAACAGCTAGAGCAGTATAAAGCCCTCCAGCATTGGGCTGCGGGGTTCTATGGATTAAATGTGCTTTTGGGAGGAGCTGGAGTGGCAGAACTAATCAATTCACAACAATACCCAACCTCACTCCCAGGGCTGAATGCAGTCCTTCTCACAGCAATGATCTAATATCTACTTAGAGAAGTAGTACTGCTACAGCAGTAAAACCTGACAAAAAAACAGCTGAAAGCCTTGATATCACAAGAAACACTGGTGTGTTCACATGCTTTTGGACAGCTAGAGTAGGTCATATCAGTGTGGAATAGGGGTGTATATTTCAAATTAATTTAAATAATCACTTTTCTCAGTAAAAAAAAAACAAAAAAGTGAAGAATAAAATGAAACGACACCTTGTCATTAAGTGTTCCTGCTGCTTAGGTGTGATTTTTGTCATATTTTTTATATAAATGGACACAGAGGGGCTGTTCATCAACTGGGCTGTCATGTGTAAATTGTGGCTATGAAAAATTGCCACCGTTCCTCTACTGGAGGTAATTTAGCATTCCTGTAATCTGAGTGTATGTTAGCAGCACTTCTTGTCAGTAGGTTTTGATCCAATGAGGGTTTTATGGTTCCTAAAAGACCAGAGACGTACAAGGCCCTGATTTCTGATGGGCTGAATGTTCAGGGCAACAGATATTGATTTAGAGTCTCAAGACGCAGGAGGGTCTTGCTGAGGGTTGCACTGATTGGGTAGCAAAATCAGAGGGTCTCTACTGATTTGCTCAGTGGTTTGAGGCTTGATAATGAATTGGTTCGAGTGGTGGTGTGTTTCCGGGGCTGCTTTTGAATGGACAGATGTTCTGTGCAGTAATATTAATTGACACTGGCAGTTTGAGCTGAACTGGATGTTGTATTGCAGTAAAACTTTAAAACAAGCAGGGTAGTGGTACGCCAGGACCAGGAATGAGAACCACCTGTTTACCAGTTCATTTGGTATACTGTTTAAACTCACCTTATGGTCTGTGTTACTTCCATACTGAACTGCGCTACGCTACAAAAAAGCATAGAATGATATTTAGCCCTGCCTAATATCAACACATCATAAACAGCAGAAACACTTAGCACTCGCTGGCAACAGAAGGACCCCTGGGCAATTTCTTTTTTTAATAACCCCAACGCTACTGTCAGTGAACTTGTGATTACGAGATTAGAGGTGAGGTCATCGAACAGCGGCTCTGAGAGACAGTAAAGTGAAGTGTTGTTCTCTCACAGTACATATTTCCCTCTTACTTACTCTTCACTCATCACTCTGTCCTTATGCTCACTCTCTGCTCACACCTCTATCTTCCTCTCTACGCATATTTTCTGTCACATTTAAATATTTCAGATTATTTCCGACAAAGGTAACCAGAGTAAATACAAAAGCAGTTTGTAAATAATGATTTCATTTGCTAATGGAAAAAGCTATCCCAATCCTTCCCCAATTAACTGTGATTAACCACATTGTTTTTGGAAATCACACCCAGACCCACACCCTACTGCCAGAGCTGTAGAATCACTTAAATAGAACCTGTCTAATGATGTGAAGAAACCAATATAAACCAGTACAGGTCATTCCCTGGTCACTGATATTCATTATGGATAGAAACAATCAGAGGCAGAGTAAGAGTTTTCTTTTGCTTTGTGTTTTGTGGAAAATAAAAGTTATTTCTTAAGCTTTATGACCTGATCATTGTGTTTTCCTTTTTTCTATGATGTGTGTAATGACTGTTCAGTGTTGTTTTTTCAGTTTGATTGATTCTGGGTTTGATCTGACAACACTGTTTGGTTTTGAAAAGATTTCAGGCAATTGTTCAGTTTTGCGGGAAGAGTCTGAGGTTTTGTAGTGTGATGTAGTGTGAAAACTGGGTTTTCCTCCACAGAAACAACTCATTGAAAGATTCATTGTCAGTTTTTGCAAAAGCTCCAGTTGTTGTTGACAATGGTGGCACAATCAGTTATTCAGTTTTAGGGGCAATTTCTTTTCACACTAGGCCAGGTTGGCTAAGACAGCTTTGAAATCGTCATTAAATATCAGCTTTTTGTATTTAGGTAATCTTTGTCTGATACTAATAAATGTGTTTGATAATCTGAAAAATTTAAGTGTGAGAAAAAAGCAGATACAAATACCTTACAAATACCTGTTAACAGCACTGTTTACACACACACACACACACACACACACACACACACACACAAAAAAAAAAAAAATCTGCATATTGCAAATCTGCAAGTATTTCTAGGGTAAAATGGCACTTAAACAGTTTTCTTCATAAACTTCAGTGATCACTCAGTTTCAAAAGATGTGTTTTAAAGACTAAGATATTAGATAAGCCAATATTAACTGTCAAAGATAGACTTTCTAATTACCTTTTAATTGCTTTCTAACTGCTTTCTGTTTAAAGATTATTCATTAGTCAGTTGTCAAAGTGGGCTTTAAATATACTGTGAAATACTGTTGCTCATACCAGTGTCTTAAAATACACAGATCTGAAAATTGTTTACATTATGCAACTGTTTCATGCATATTGATTACATCATATATTGAGGCTAAGCAAAGTCAAAGTCATTGAATACACAATGAAATGATTCTTATTATTCCTCTTCTTCTTCTTTTTCTTCTTCTTCTTCTTCTTCTTCTTCTTCTTCTTCTTCTTCTTCTTATTATTATTATTATTATTATTATTATTATTATTATTATTATATTCATTTGTTGCTCCTTCCGAAGGCAAGGGTTCTAAAAAGACTTGTTTCTGTTGGCGTAACGTTCTCTATCCAAGGAAAGGCAGGCAGCATTGTGAGGATTTGACTGATTGCATTCAGCAACAAGAGCCATAGTGAGGTCAGGATGTCAGATGTTAACCACCCCACCTCATCATCATCTCCCCAAATAATCCCTCCTCAAAAATTGGATTGATCATCCACACTCCAGAGAACACAGTCCCACTGCATCACAGTTCAATGCTGAGGAGCTTTAGACCATCCTGTCCCACACCTGACATCAGGCATGCTGTCAATAGGTTCATGAGGAACCTTCAACAACAGTGTGGTGGGCAGACAAGCACCCAAACAGACAAGCAGATGAGCAGCAAAGGAGAAGAAACAGTCCACTAAAATCTAAAATAGTACTGAAAGAAAGAGAGAGAGACAGAGAGAGAAGAGAAAAAAGAAAATCAAGAGGATAAACAGGAGAAAAACACTGAGAGAGAGAGAGAGAGAGAGAGAGAGAGAGAGAGAGAGAGAGAGAGAGAGAGAGAGGGAAAGAGAGAGAGGGAGGGCAGAGAGGGTGATAGCTCACAGTGACTTTGTCTTCAGCTTCATCTAGGCCTCTTATTACCTGCCTGCTGGATTCTCTCTCTCTCTCTCTTTCTCTCTCTCTCTCTCTCTTCTCTCTTCATTAACACACACAATAATAACACCCGGTCCCCGGCACAACAAAAGGAGACGCCCAGGGGGTCCTTTCACCTGTGGAAAAAAACATTTCTATGATATATGGCTTCTTGCACTCGGTGTTCGGGCAGAGGGGCTTCTGTGTTCCTCGTGTTGCAAAGGATGTGGGCCTGTGTGTGTGTGTGTGTGTGTGTGATGTGTTTGTGTTTGATGTGTTTGATGTTTGATGTGTTTGTGTGTGATGTGTTTGTGTGTGTTTGAAAGGAACACTCTAAATTTGCAAAACTCTAAACTTTCTTTCTCTCTCTTGCACTCTCAGCCTGTCCTCTCGTCTGCAGAGCAGGACTGAGCCTATCTCAGCTTCCTGCTAAATGGAGTTCATTCCCACCTCACTGATACCACACACTGTACACTCTGGAACATTAGTGGTTAGCAACACCACCACTATCGCAAACTAGTGCTAGAAGTGAGGCAGGTGTGTCTGCACTGTGTGTGTGTTAGTGTGCTTAAGTATGCGTGTGTGTGTGTGTGAGTGTGTGTTCAGGCCTGTACTCTCAGTCTTTATCACCTGTGTCTGTGGGGAGGTTTTTTAAGACTGAGCTGACGGTCGTGCCCTGAAATCCCCCTCACTATCTGATCATAGCCCGCTGGTCCCGACTGATAGCGCCTGGAGCAAGCCAGTCAGCGGTTGCAAAATGGGGAATTTGTGATGGAACAACAATTGCTTTTTCACAAGGCTGAGTGACAGATTGTATTTTAAAGGCTGTAAGACAACAGGATTTACAGATGGAACGACACACTGGCTTTTGTTATCTGTCTATAATAACCCAAGGTGTAAAAAATACATGTTTAAAAGTTGCAATAAAAACAAAAATTCACAAATATTATGAGCTATTGTAGGGCACTATGAATTCCTTCTTTTATTTTATCAGAGTCTTCTTCACATTTTGATTGAGTAAAACTAACTGAATGGGAGAAATGAGAAACAAATGGAGTGAAAAAATGTTTCCATCCACTACAGTCACAAAGAAATTTTTAGATAATGTAGTTCTACCATGATTAGACATCATTCTTTATTTAAACAAATGTTTTCCATCATTCTCAGACACTGTGGTTTCAATTCCGTTTATTTTTTTTCATGTCATGTCAGCATAAACCTCTTTTTATATATTTTGGAACTGTCTCAAATTTAGGAAAACATAACATAGGCGTAATGGAATATTTTCTATTGAAGAAGTTCGGAGACTGTAAATCAAACTTGGTAAGAAAGCTTTGCCTCATGGCCTTCCTCCCAACCACACAAACCACATCTATACATCAAATGCTACAAACGAGCCTAGCATGACACCTCCGTCTCAGGGGAAATGGGGCCTGGGCATTGGTGTCACTGCAGCAACCTCTCAGATGCTCTATTCAGAGATGAAACCTCACTGGCACTGCCACTGACAATCTCAGCTGACAAAGGTGATAATAACCTGCTGCTTACCTTGACCCTGTCCTGCTGAACAGCTCATCATCAGCAAGACTCTTGGATGGAGATTTGAGTAGTTTAGTTTCTTTTTCTTTCTTCTTCTTCTTCTTCTTTCTCTCTCTCTCTCTCTTTCTCTCTCTCTCTCTCTTCTCGCTTTCTCTCTCTATCTCCATGTACAGTAACATATACCCTCTTTTAGGGTATGCATGTACGCAGTGGAAAGGTTTTCATTGGATACCCCCAAAGCAATCCTTAATCAAAAGAGTGCAACAATGACACACTCTGAAAAGGAATAAGAGAGAGCGAGCAAGTGACACTGCGAGAAAGAAACACAGAGAGAGAAAGATGGGAGAAGAAGATGAGTGATAGAATGGAGACACTTCAAACCCGCCTCTGTCTGATGAGGAAGACTCAGGTTTGGACAAACAAAAGCAAAGCTCAGGTGGAAGTGAGAGAGAGAGAGAGAGAGAGAGAGAGAGAGAGAGAGAGAGAGAGAGAGAGAGAGAGAGAGAACAAGGAATGAAGTGTCTCTCAGCAAAGAGAGCGAACCCACAAACCCTGCATCGCTCAAAGACAGCATGCTGAGGACACCTGCACATACCATACTGCTCTCACTGTTCCAAACACAGCTCAGGACAAACACACACATAACACACACACACACACACACACACACACACACACACACACACACACAGCATATTCCCATGTGATGGTGGCTCAAGAAAAGGATTCAAAGCGTATTCATTTCAATATACACATGAGGTGTTTTGAAGTGGAGCGTTTTTGCCAAGGCTGCTGCTGCTGGAAGGGAAGAAGAGAGCAAATAAATAAATATAAACACACACACACACACACACACACACACACACACACACACACACACACACACACATACAGATAAATAAAGTGGCAGGCAGTGTTTGAAGTGCTAACTCTGTAGCTGCCGCTTATCTTGGCTGTAGTATTAGTGCTCTCTAATCCATCTCTGCACTGAAGACTGCTTGCAGGCCATCCACACACACACACACACACACACACACACACACACACACACACACACACAGACACACACATACACACACACACACACACACACACACACACACACACACACACACAAAGCCCAAATCCTCCACTAAAATCCTTTTCCTTGCCTGCTATGTACGGATGACACAGGTCTGTCCTTCTCTCCATCATATACAGTACCCATATTTTCACTCTAGTACAGTTTCTGCTCTTTAAATCGAGTTAGACTGTCATACAGTACTCAGTCATTCACTCTGGTACAGTTCTTCTGTTTTCATTGAGTACTCAATTCAGCAATTACATTAACCTAACACTAACCCTCTAATCTAATCTACCTCTAATAAGAGGGATTTCTTAAACTAGCCACAAACTTGATTCTAAGACTGTTTTATTCCAAATGTGGTCCATGTGCAGAAAAGCCAAACCAACAGTCAGCAACCCACAGGAATGCAAATCAATCCCATTTGTTTGTCCTTGTTGTCAAATAAGTAAATACAATTTTTTTTCCTGAGTCAAAGCAGAGCAGGGTGAGTCTCCTTGACTGGAAATCAATAAAATAATATCAGGAGTATCAAGAAGATCTTTACAGTGTGATCTGGGCTTCAAAGCAAGTTCATTCCTCCTTCGAACTGATATGAATTGAATGCGATACGTGGTGCGGCAAGCCTCCTTCTGGGCTTCTTTTTTCGACCAGATTACACCTGAAGTTTGGCATGGATCTGTCATGACCTCCTTCTCCCCACATCATTCTGTCTCAGCTGGCCATTCCCATGCTACCTAAATGCATTAATGATGCCTCTGCTAAATTATTCTTTTTAATTCACTTTCACATCAAGGCCCATGAATTGACCAGCAGCATTTCAATGAGTCATACCGGAGAAGTCTGGCTTAAGGTGTGGGGGGGTCACTCATACATACACTCATACACACTCACATACACATTCAAAACACCATTATTCTGAAGAGGAAGGCCTGTGGGGAGTCAGGAGAGCGGTATGGAAAACCCTGGGGGGTTCCTGTCTTGTCAATGGCAGAGAAGATCCAGTGTAGACTGTAGAGAGGGAGCTAGAGCTGCATGTTAACTAGCCCAGTTCCTTCCCCACTCGAATCCACAACAGCCCACTGACAGAACAGATTCTCAAATTCGTACAAAAATATCAGCACTCTGAGCACAGCCTGAGGACATACCTCCAAATATGTCCCTGAAGAAAAAGTACAATCATGAGTCCAAACGACGTGGCTAAGCTGACTAAACAAGACACTTCTAGGGTCATGTTTTGGTGAGAAGGAGGTATACACACTGGAGGAATTGAGCTCATGATCTTAAATGGTTTAACGCTAACTGTCAGGACCTCACTTAACTTACTCCAGTAAATTTCATATCATTACTTCTATATATTTAGTTACATCTTTATATTTAGTGTATATGTACCATTTAATATTTACTTCTCTGTATTTAATGTAATTACTTTAGTGCTATCCTGTTGTAGCACCACAAGCACATCAGTGCGTAAGTGTTCTCACATGTTGTGCAAATAACCAATAAACCTGGACTTGGTACAAGGGGAACTGTATCTATCCCACAAGTATAGAGGGGGCTGGGGCATTCCGATCTAAAAGCCTCTTTTCTCCCAGAGTTCAGTGGTCTGCCCTTTCCAGTGATACTTGGAGAATTTAAATGATCCACATTCGTTAAAACATAATATTTTTAAGAATTTGGACACAGTGTTGTGTATCTATATTTCATTCTCAGGTCTATACAACCCATATATGAGCTCATGTACCTTTTGTGATGTCACTAAAACCAAGATATTGAAATAAAGTCATGCATTCAGCATGCAATAGTTTAGTCCTGCCCACTCACACAAAAGCTATAAAGTGTGTCGTTCTGTAGACACCCTAGACCACTTTAGAAGAGTAGAGATTCTGAGTTCAATAAAAAAAAGTGGGTTCTAGATTTCTCCTAGAAGCCCCCAGCCGGCGTATGAATGTGTATGATTTCATCACCAGCTCACCATATTTACATCATTAAGCTCTGATTTACCAAACAGTTGTAAATGTTTTAATGAACAAAGTGATGGAAAACACAGATTTTTTTGATTTTTTTTCTGCCAATATAAGGAGGTTTACCTGAACCTATATGTATGTATAGGTAAGTAGGAAGGTGTGTAGTATGGCTGGACAATATATTGATATATATACTATATATTGCTATCGCGATATGATCAGAGCAAGGTGTGAGCTGAGATATTTATATTGAGTTTGAAGGGTTTTAAATAATGTTCTGTTTCAAACTTGCAGAAACCTCACTCAGCTCCACCCCCTGCTTTGCACTCCTCCTCTACTCTGCTCCCCTCCAGCCCCATTCGAGCTCTCATGTACACACTATGGAGGGGGCATAATACTTTTCTGTATTAATATGTTCAAATATAGTAAAAAAAAATGGTTTCATGGGGTGTCCTATTTTTTTGCATTTTTTTTCACCTCATATATTGTATCAGATATTGTACATTCAGCTAAAATATATGGGGATATGGTGTTTTGTGCATATCGTCCAGGTAGATCATTGTAGAATATGTAGGAGAGGGCACTATAAGGAAATCGCTTTGCCTGGACTTCTTCAGCGCGCCAGGCCTGGTGCAATTGCATGTGTTGTTTCTATTCACAGAGCTGAATGAGAACAAGCAAGTCCAGGCAATCATCTTCCACAAGCTTCAGCTGCTTTGTTTCACGCTTACAGAAATACAGATAAGATGAAACACATTTTTTGGAGTCATGAACATGAACATATTTTCAGAGCAGATTCTTCTGGAAAGTTCTCAGAAGGAACTTCTCTGCGGTTTCCTTGGATACAACCAATTTAGTGAAATTGGTCTCTTGGCTCATCTCATGTTAATGTGGATAAATGACACAATATCATATGGAGAGTTTCTCTGCCGTTCCTTCATTTTTTTGAACGAAGTAATTGCGGGTGAAAGTGTGAGGAGACGCTGGTCCTGTAGGAGTGAATATTGCTTTAATACAGATTAGCATATATTACATGTGAAGGATGGGAGAAGTCTGACACGAAAGAGGAGGAATTAGAGATAAAGAGGAGGGCAGGGAGGGAGCAGAGATGAGTGTGTTGAAGGGGGTTGATGAAAAACTACATGGTTTATGTGGAAAGGCTGCAGGCCTGGGCCAAAGAGAGGAAAAGGGGTGAGGTGGAAAGGTACAATTAGGAGAGGATACTGGACTGTGTGCACTGGAAGAGACTGTAAATGTCTTTTAGATTTGAAAGAGCAATAGAAGCAAGAGTCTTGACCAGGCTGAACCAGGCTGTGGTCAGTCAGCAGAAAGTATTTAAGCATACTGTAAAAAGAATTGATTTGGCCACGCCCATTTCTTTGCTTCTTGCTTTTTACTTTTCTTTCCTCCTACGGCTGTGTTATTATTTCTTAAGAAATAATATTTTAGCTTGAACAGGGGCATCTCTGAAATATTTATGTATTTTCTCCACTATTCTGCCTCAGTTTAGATGTGTGTGTAAAGACTATTAAGGTAACAGTTCAAGCGAAACATGACTCTGGAAGAAATGAGTTTCCACTGCTGTTTTCAGTCTTTTTTTGTCGTAAGTACATTATCGTGACCTCCTCCACCAGCTCCATGATTGCTGTTGCCAGAAACGTCAACACGTTGATTCATGTTGTCAGTGATGTTTACACTGATTTAAACAGGAGGACTCATTTTCGTACATAAAGGACATTTAAATGGGAACAAACAAATCCAGAACCACCTCAGGTCCAATAATTAAATGACTGCAATTGAAACACTGCCCGTACTATTTATATTAATTGGAAAACAACCCAGTAGAGACCCAAACGGAATCTGGAGACATACAGGAGACATGAAAAACGTCTGCTTGAGGGTGTAAATATTTAATAACTATAAACTCTTAGTACAAGCTATTGTGAGTGGTGCAGCCCATGTTGATTTAGCAGTGCTTAACACCTGCACTTAGTAAACTGTTGGTAACATATGTTGTAACTGCATGGTCAACATTTTCTTAATGAAACTGCGGTAATAAAAACTGCAAACCCATCTTTGTATGTATGACCATATTCCCCTCGTCGAATACAGAGTATGATGCCAGTTATATCCATGTGCCAATACTGTAATCGGATATTGTCTGAAGGCCAAGAAAAACGGTTCAGACATCAAGGCAATGAAAGAAAAAGATTCTACATCCCTATCAATTCTATATTTGCTGAATATCAGAAATGTGACATTGCCCAGTTTGAGTAAACAGCCTAACGGATGTTATCTCAGCGTAAACACTGCAGAAGATCATATTAGCAATTTCCTTACTAGACTGAATTGTATGTGAGTTACCTTCATCTTTCTTTCACCTTTGGTCTTTCCATAATCATACATGAGCTAGTAACCTTCATTACTCAATACTGCAGTATCAATAACAGCTGAGCCTCGCTGGACATATTTGTCCATGTTTTTGTGTTTGTTTGTTCTTCTTCTTAAACCGTCCAACCCATCGTGTAAATTCTGCCTCCAAGCAGGCCTACTGACAGTCCTTCAAAATAGCAAAAACTCTGCAGGAGGACGAGCTTTCTCTTTTAAAGCTCCACACTTCTGGAGCAATCTTCCTGCTACTCTTCAGGACACATTCCTTTTCACACAGGCTTTTGGTTAAACCTTTACAGGCTGTCTTACGCTGTTGCTCTGTGCTGCACTGATTACAGGTTTCTGTTCATTACCGCAGTTCCTGAACCACCTCCTTTACAGGCTCTTCACCAGATTATCTTTGATTACCTTATTCTCTCTGTCTTTCTCTCGCTCCCCCATGTCCTGTGCTGCCCTTGATTTTGGTTCTTGTCCGTTGGTGGGTGGGTGCTATAACCTGATGTCACCCGACCCAGCTCCCCACTACGCCACTGCTCTCTGATGCTGTCCTCACTGGGATCCTTGCTTTGGCTCACTCAGGCTTGGACCTGGATTTCAATAAAGCTGCTTTGTTGCCACTGTTCATTGTAAAAAGCACTATATAAATAAACTATGATTGATTGATTGATTGATTGATTGATTGATTGATTGATTGATTGATTGATTGATTGATTGATTGATTGATAATTATAAGCTCTGAAAACATTTACAATGAGCAATCCACTGACTGAATGCAAACCTGTAATCTTCAGATTCCACAACACACACATTAAAAGTAGTCTTCAACATGTTTGGTGCTATTACTTATTCTCACCAGAGAGGTCTCTAAATATATTGCTTTAAAGTAAATCAGAAAAACGTAGCTTTTCAATTGTATAAACTCTTTAAAACTTGCATTAGTAGGAGTTTTTCAAAGGTGCTATCAAGAGGAGGCCAAGACGGACGCACATCTTCAAACATAGGGTGAAGAATATATTGCTGTTAGAATGAAACTATTTCTATTCAGAAAATTTCTCAAGAATTCATTAAGTGCTCACTTGTGACTCTAAAGGCCTTGAGTTTCTGTTATTGTTTCCATTGTTCCATTATTGCTGTCTACCTCTCCCTTTCTCTCTCCCACTCTCTCTCACTTGCCTTCTCTCTTTCTCTCTCTTGCTCTCTTGCTCTCTCCCTCTCCCTCCCTCTTACTCTGTCTCTGCATTTCTCTCTCCCACTCTCTCTCTCACTCGCCTTTACATCACAGTTTGGTGGGCTGTTACATCGACTCTACACTTTAGTCCAGAAGTTTGATGGGCTAAGCTTTAGAGTGACTCTATATCACAGTTCAAAGATGCACACAACAAGATAATAAACATGAGAAAACAACAAAAAAAGTGACAGCCCATTGCTGGGCCAAACACCAGAATGACTCTGTGCTGTGAGTCAGAGGCCTCCAGGTGAGAGACCCTGCGTGATGGCTTGCAGGCTTGTTGGGCCTGCTATAAAGTGCATTGCAGGCCACTCGGAATTCAGAAGGATTGTATCTGTTCCAGCTTCATGACACAACTCTGTCATTCCCCCACCCCGCAGGAAAATGGGTAGGAGTTTATTCTGCTTTTGTTGGAGTAACTGTCTCTACTGTCCAGGAAAGTACTTCTCGTGGACTTTGGAGCACTGCTGTGAGGATTGATTGGACCTGGCAAAGAGTTAGTGAGGTCAGGATGTTGGATAATCACCACCCAACTTCATTCCCTATTCCCCGATTCATTCTAAAAGCACTGGCTGGAGCAACATCATTCCAGAGAACACAGTTCCACTGCTCCACCTGCACATCTGTGTCAACAATGGGTGCAACTTAAAGTAGCTGAACGTGTTCATTAGAAGGGGTCTCCACAAACATATAGAGTAGTTTGAATGATCCAGTCTGAGTCTGATTACTCTACGCCTTGAAACTGTTAACCCTCATTTTATTCTTTTTTTTTTTTTTTTATCTGATTTTATGCCTTAAAGTGCAGGTGTAAACAGCCGTATTCTGAACTGCAAATGCACTCAGCCCAGAGACTACCAGAGCACTGAGAAGTGGGATTCTTTATGTATGGCCACTCTGATATCCACAGACTGTGCAAGCACCGGTCTCTTGCTCTTGCTCACCCTCTATATCTTTCCCCATCAGATGGAGGTTATTAATGACCTCCTGTACCGTGCGGTAGGCACACCATTTATAAAACTCATTTTAATCTCTCCCAGTACGCATAATTCCCCACTTTTCTCCGTCCCCCCAAACACACTCATATATTCACCGCCTGGACGACTTTATGGGGGTTTGAGAATGCGCCATGCAGTACTTACATTTCAGCCTCCTGCTGCACAGAGAATTCACTCTTCTTCTCTTAAACTCACTTGATATCATCCATCTCTCTCTCTCTCTCTCACTCTCTCTCTCTCTCTCTCTCTCTCACTCTCCATAGTATAAACCATCCTGAAAGAAACCATAAGGTCAAATAATTTACTGACTCCTGGTCTCACCCATGAGCACATCATCAAAATGTCAGATGAAATTCATTGGTTTAGTTGCGACTGCTGATGACCATACTGTCATCAACACAGGCATTTGTTGTTAAGGCCATGGACTACTACCTGCCTGCTCCACAATGAAGTCTAAAACAATGGCTGAGACCAAAATGGATCCCCATTTATGTTTTAGGGCACTAATGAGTATGTCAGCCATCAAATGTGTGATTTTGAGGTCATTAATCTCCCATAATTAAATGGTAATTTATAGTAAGCTTATTAGCTTGCATCACATGTATCATCCCCCTGGAGTCGGGAGCATCATACAGTGTTTTGCGAATGCATTTACCCCCCTTGGATTTTTACCTATATTGTTAGAAAAGCTTTTGGGGTTTTTTTATGAATTATATTTGATGAATCTGCACAGAATAAAAAAAGTGAAAGTTGGAATATGGCATATTCCTTTGCTATGAAGCCCCTAATTTGTTCTAGTGCAACCAATAACTTTCAGAAGTCGCATGCTTATTGAAATGAAGTCCACCTGTGTGCAATCCAAGTGTCCCATGATCAGTCAGTATATACACACCTTTTCTGAACGGCCCCAGAGGCTGCAACACCATCGAGCAAGAGGCACCACTTGAACACCAAGGAGATCTCCAAACAAGTCAGGGACAAAGTTGTTAAAAGTACAAGTCGGGGTTATAAAAAATTATCCAAATCTCTCATGAAACCCCAGAGCACCATCAAATCCATTATCATCAAATGGAAAGAACATGGTACCACAACAAAACACGCAGACAAGGCAAGGAGGGCATTAATCAGAGAAAGCACAGAGACCAAAGGTAACCCTGAAGTTCCCAGGCAGAGAATGGAGTATCTGTAATAAAACCACAATAAGCAATAATAATAGCTTTAATAATTTAAATAAGGTAAGACAGAAAGTTGCTAGGAAAAAAACACATCTACTCACAGACAAAAATAGCAATGCTTATTTTGAAGGCATGTGGGAGACCCCCCAAATGTGGAATGGAGGTTCACCTTCCACCAGGACAATGCAACACTCAAGTGGTTTAAGTGTAAATGTATTGGAATGGCCTGGTCAAAGCCTAATTGAGAATCTGGGGTCAGAACATTGCTGTTCACAAGCAGAAACCATCTAACTCGAAGGAGCTGGAGCGGTTTTTCCTTGAAAAATGGACAAACATCCTAGTAGCAAGATGTGGCAAGCTCATAGTGACTCGTCCAGAGTAACCTGCAGCTGTAATTGCTGCAGAAGGGGGCTCTACAAAGTACTGCCTTTTGGGAGTGAATAGTTATGCACACTGGCATTTTCTGTTATTTTGTCCTATTTGTTGTTTTCTTCACAATAAAAAAAAAGGAATGTACAAAGTTGTAGGCATGTTGTACAGGACATGATATAGGATTCTGATTTCTCTTACTGATCCAAACCCAGCTCTGGGTGATGAACACTCGCTCAGATGCACTGAAGGACACACTACTCTTTAATTCCACATCCTAAAAAAAATCACTGTTGAACAGACTTAGGCTGATGTGGATACAAACTCAGCTCCACCTTGTGGCAGGCCTAACCGTGTGACATTCTACTTCAGGTTTTAGAATTCTGATTAATGCTAAAACATGCAGTCCTGCAAACCTCTCACTAACATGCAAAGACTTCACTTTGATAAACTTCTGTGTGAGGTTGGCATGAAGCCACGTCCGCTATTTGCGCAGCTTTCTGAACGGATTGGATCTCTGGAAGCTGCCAGCAATAATGAATCCATATTTCACTTAGCATCTCTATTGCTCCAGTGCATACTGCACTGCCCTCTGTTCATTTCCCGGGGCAATGCTGTTGTACATCATCCTTGTGTTGGCTCATGAACACACACACACACACACACTCTCACATAAACAGGCATACACAAACGCCTACCACTCAATTCCCAAGGTGTCTCGTGTGCTTTGATGCTTTTGAGTTTCTGAACACCTGAGGTACATCAAGCCAAGAGACACCCAGAACTTTCTGAAATGCGTCCCCCAACTGTATCCCCAGGAGCATGCAGGGTAAAGCCAGATGGTGGTGAATGCTGGCACCCACGTCAGAGCAAACAGTGAACACGTGACTCAGTAAACATGAGTGTGACGCCTATGAACACCACAGCACTATTAGCTTTGGGATTTGCCGTGTGCTGAACATACTAACCACCACCATCCTTCACTTCAGAGCAATAAAATATCATTTAAACTTTGGATCTAAATTATGCTGCAGAATCAGTGTCTATTAGTCCATTTGCAAGATATGGACAAAAGTATTGGGACACACGCTCACTTATTGTTTCTACTGAAATCAAGGGGATCTCTTGTAACACTTCTCTTCTGTGCGATGCCTTGATGCTGCCAAGTGTGATATATAACCTTTTTGTTTGAATGAGGTGAAAAGCATTGTTGTATTTTATTTGATCTTATTTTAATTCATTATTGTTAATGCATGACAGATTACATAAAATATATAAATAAAAAGCATATAAAATGCCTGCATTTCAAAACTAATAACAGAATCTTCCACATCTTGTAATAAACCAATCCTTCAGTATGGTAATGATGAACTTTAAATGGATATATTTCAATTTTAATCAGATTTTTGTATCTAACACAAGAAACTGAATGTTGAGGTTATAAGTTCAGTGGAACGTGTGACTGAAATAATAATGCTTATTCAGTGAATAAGAAATTAGTAAAGAACATCATGTGGACAGGCTGGACTTTAAACCCCAGATGGCCTCCATTAGATCTGTTCCCTTAGCCAGAGGCATGCTGAGGCTAGAGCCTATGCAGCTCAGAATCTGAACCTGGCCATATTCTAGCAGGTCTAAAGGTCTCTGGATGAAGGCCATGCCTAAGGTCAAGGCAGGAGCAGGACAAATCAAGGTTGCCCAGTCTGTGCATCCTTCCTGAAATGGCCAAGATTAGAAACTGGGCCAAATCAGAAGCCATTTCTATCTGTCAAAACTTCTTTAATACATTTCAAATATATTCACCCACTTTTCATCACACTTAGGAAAGCACCAGGTGACCTACAGTGCAACTGAAAATCTCCTCCATGACTGTAAAACACACTTCACTTTATTAAACCTATTAAATACAATGTTCCAACACATCCTGATTAGTGTGGTGTGCTACACACAGACCACCATTTCTAGCTATAGAAAGAACTGGAATGCACAGAACACTTGATCTCAGTGGTTGGTGCTACATGTTTAGGTTCTGGATTCTCAAAAATTAAAAGGAGCACGGTCACTGGGGTGGTACAGTCAAGGGTATGTATTTCTTTATATACAATGGAAACCTTCTTTAAGGACCTTACTGTACATTGTATGTAGATTTTAATGTCCAAGCATAAAAAAAAGCTTGTGTAGCAGAGGGGTCAAAAGCTAGCAGACCCACAAGTAATTGATCTGAAACTAGCATTATGAGTCACTGAACTCTTTTCCGGTACTTCCTTAGAGTGTAGCAAATTACTGCTGTTCTGAAGCCAGGAAGGAAGCATTATTACCACTTCCACCCACTGAATGAAAATAGAACTGGTCGGATTTTTAATTAAATGCCACGTGTAATTTCTAGATCCACAGAATTTCTAAATGTAGCTTATTTAGACATTGTATATTAAAAAGAAAGAGGGATATAAAGCCCCCAGTATTGGTTCTCCAGCCACTAATTCTGGGGTGAGCTGGGGAGCTGGGGATGAAGTGAGGTGACGATTCTCAAACATCTTGACTTCACTAATGCTCTTGACTCTAAATGTAATCGAATCCTCAGTGCAATCCATCAAAATCTTCAGATTTCACTGGACACTTTTCTGATATCATACGGAATGAAAAAGGCACACATTTTTGATATACATTTTCATTATTGTGTTAAATAATTAAAACAGGTAGACTTTCCCTCTTCTATCTCTGCCACCCCCATTTCAATTAATGCTGGGTTTACACAGTGTCCACATTCTCTCTCTCTCTCTCTCTCTTTCTCTTACTCTCTTGTTTGCTCTTTCCATTTTCATGATCTCCCTCAATCACCCTCTCTCCAAACACCACGGGAGTGTGATTCACAGGCCCAGTTTAACAGGGGTAAACAGCAGCACTAAAGGTTTTATTTGGCTAAGGTAAAGCAAGCTGGGCACAGTGAAAGCCAAACAGCAGTGAGCACTTTGCTCCAGCCAGGCGGACCAACCACACGTTAACAAGCAGGGAAGAGAGGAGAGCTCTCTTTGCCTTTCTGATTCCCTTCCCTTCCGAAACAACGTGATCAGTCTGTTTCCAGATGTAGAACTGGAGGAGAAATGAGCTCGAGAGAGCGAGAGAGAGGGAGAGAGAGAGAGAGAGAGAGAGAGAGAGAGAGAGAGAGAGAGAGAGAGAGAGAGACAGAGAGGGAGATGGAGGAATGGGGCCAGGGTTGAGGTCACCTTAATATTTAATCAAACCCACCACCTGGAGCTTTGACACGCGACAGAGAGAGAGAGAGAGAGAGAGAGAGAGAGAGAGAGAGAGAGAGAGAGAGAGAGGGGGGGGTGTCTAATTACTGTACAGAAAACATAGAGGCCATGGTTCCATTTCCTTCCATTCTATAGAAATGGGGCCAAAAAAATATCTGCCATGTTTCCAAGAGTCTACAGTGGAGACCAGTAGAGCAGATGGCCTATTATTTGTAGACTCCACCCCTTCTCCCCAGACTCTTGTCTTTATTCACTTCATTGAGCTTACAGTGCAGCTCAGCAGCAGTCATCAGTTCATGCCTGATCTACCACAGCCGCCTTTTGTGTGTGTGTGTGTGTGTGTGTGTGTGTGTGTGTGTGTGTGTGTGTGTGTGTGTGTGTGTGTGTGTGTGTGTGTGTGTGTGTGTAAATGGAGCCTACTTACTGTTCTTATTGACTTTACTGTAGATTTTGTAAATCTCAGACTAAACAGTAAACATCACATACAGACATTATGTTACTAATACTGCCCTTAATCACTGATTTATATACTGGAGAAAGGACTCACACAGTGGATCATTGGAATATCCCTACTTCTACTACAACAACATTCACACATCTTTTAGACATTGTTTTGAAAAGGGTCGAATGTTATATGATTTGTATTTATAAACAGCAACGGCAGCAACACAGGTCTTATTAGGGAAACATGGAACATCTACTCTCTGAAATTATTTGGCTAAAATTGGCAAAAAAAGCACATTCAGTGTAAAAGGAAAAGTGTCAGAGAGTGACCCAACAATGGTGGTTTCTAGACACTGGTTTACTAATTTATTTAGATATATGTGACCTTTTTTGTTTTTACTGAAAGACAAAATTATTTTACACTTATTTAAAGTCATATTGTGCAGTGTCTAGTTCCTGGCTCTTTAAACTGTAGCTTTGTAATTGTTTTTTCTTTGAAAAATGAGACAAACATACCGAAAAAGGCAACATTAATGAAATAAATCAAATAAAAATGATTTCTTTTTATTAAAATAAATATTTAGTCAAGTGTTTCATTGTGTTAGGTTTTTGGCAAAAATGTATAATATCAGTGCATCCCTACTCTTAATATACTTTAAAATACCAATTTACCAATAACTAGAATACCTACCATGCTTTTACTGTTGATAACTATGAGTCTTCACTCACTTTGACATTCAAATGCAGGATTTGTGTATATTTTCTATTGACGATCACATCAGTACATCAGAGCACATTTACACCCTGGGGTGAGTGTGAATGTAAATGTGTGTGTTCTACCTGAATGTTTAGCTCTCCAGCATAGTTGGACACCCCTGAGCCTCCATCAGAGCGGATGACGCACCGGTACCGGCTTGTTCCTCGCTGGGACGTGTCGGCCACACGAACGGTGGCAGAGAACCGGCGTTGGTTCACAGAGCGAGTGACTATCAGAGAAGTGCCCTACCATTCTACTGTTAGTTGAGAACACACACACATTAGCACACACACACACACACAAGATGACTGTGAGACTAGGCATGAATTGATGAGCTTGCAGAATACAAGACTTGTAAATGTATAGTCCAATCATGAAGAATCCCTGTGTGTGTGTGTGTGTGTGTGTGTGTGTGTGTGTGTGTGTGTGTGTGTGTGTGTGTATATGTGTGTGTGTGTGTGTGTGTGTGTGTGTGTGTGTGTGTGTGTAGTAGAAAAGGTATATGTGTGTGTCTGTTCACTCACCTGAAGCCATAGTTTATCTTCAGACCACTTGCCCCCTGCAATGCACTGGAAGGTTGCATTCTGCCCCACATTCACCTCTACATTCTGCAGACGAAGGAAATGGGGTGTCTTCCCTGTCAGACACACACACACACACACACACACACACACATAATATTATGGATGGACGTGAAGTAATTAAACACATAAAACTGAAGAATGTCTTCACTACTTGTAAAACTTAATTAATTTAGTGCCTACTTTTCATGCAAGGTAAAAGTTAAGACCCCCTACAAAGTTAAATGCATGAAATTAGAATCAGGTGCAGAATATCAGCTACAAATGATTAGACCATTAGAGAGGTCTTTGGAGGAGCAGGTCTTATTTAAATCAGATCAAAAGAGCTTTCTGAGGCCTTCAGAAAGATGCAGATGTTGAGTTCTGAAGCTTGTTGATGTTTAATCTATTAAAATTGCATTGTTCCATGATATGGGTACTTCAATAACAATACAGCAAGACTGCTGTTCAATGATTTGATCTGAAATTTGGCTGAAAAGGTGTGCTTCTTCTGCCTTCTCTCTGCAAATCTCTCTCTCTCTCTCTCTCTCTCTCACTCTCACTCTCTTACCCTCTCTCCTTCACACACACACATAAGTTTTATGTCGCATTGTCCGTCTGCATGGAGTGCTTCGGCACAGGCAACAGACTGAGCTCCTGCAGTGTAGCCAGGAGTGAGAGAGCGACCAGACGCTCTGTGTGTGTGTGTGTGTGTGTGTGTGTGTGTGTGTGTGTGTGTGTGCTTACGGCAGGGGTGAGCCAAGACGTGAATCTCATCCACTGAGATAAAGCCGGGATGCCCTTGCACAGACACTGCCTTAAATATGACCTAGGTGGGGGGGTGGGGGGGAGGGGGGGGTAGAGATAGAAAGAGAAATATCATTAAAAATGGGACTAAAATAGTACCAAAAACATGCTGAAAGCAGGCTCCCCCGTTTTTGGAGCCAATATCAACTCTAACCTGAATCAAAAGAAAGAAGTGATTACATTGGTGTTGCTTATCAGTTTGTATAATATCCCGGGTCGTTGCTGTGGGGTTGTTAGTTGGCTGCTAGGCTGAAGATTTCTTGACTCAAAAATGTTAGAGAAACTCTGCAATAAGGAACTAATTTAGATGGAACATTAACAGTTTCAGTACTTATTGACACCAGTGACCATGTAAATATAAACAATAATAATATGTCCCCCAAAAATAAAGTCATAAACAGCTCTAACATAGCCACCTTAGTTCAATGGTGCTGTAAGCAAAAATACTTTTATCCTATCATCATGTATTTTGAGTTACTAATTATCACTTATGTTAATCATTCTAACAATTTACCCTCTTTTTTAAGGGTTGATCATCTTGCACACTCCAATTTATACACTCCAAGTGAGAGATTGCTGGGTCCAGATACTCCAGGGAAATTATTCATAGTTTGGCTCCTCTACAACCTCGTAATTCCAAAGGATTTGGAAACATTTGGGGAAGGATGTACAGAGGGGTGGTTGAAATGGGGGTTTGAAACGTGTGTGTTTATCACAGGGTGAGAGGACACAGTTCTAAGCCATCTCTACTCTACTCTACTTTTGTCCATCAGACCTTATTTTAAGCAGAGTTTTAACTGATCGCAATGAAACATGGCACACACAGTCAACTCCCATTCCCATCCTCTCTCAGAATTCACATATGGGTTTGGCAGAGAGTGAACGCCATGCTGCCCATGCCATGTGGTGGAGACATGTGTGGTCCGCTGAGTGCCCCCTCTCTCCAAGCTGGCATGGGCTGAGATGGCAGAGCCAAAACCTGGCCACGGTTTAGAACGATTTAGAAAAGAGTGGCTGGCTTCCCCTGACGGTCCACTTCTCCCACTGATCAGCCATTAGGAGAGGGAGAGAGAGGGGGATTAAATCTACAACTCCATTCAGTGTTAGTGAGAATTAATGGCTTATTTTCTGCTCCCTCAAGTCGTCATGCTACGGATATACCAGCCAGTTAAACCTGACGAGACTAACCATACTAAACATGCAGATTACCATAACTTTACTACACTACTACACCAAGAACGGGGAACTGAACACTATACTGACTCAATACGTAACCTGTTCCAGGTAACAACATTACCTGTACACTGAACACCGTGCCAGTATATAATGTATATTGTAAAAGTACTTTTTAGTATCACAGTATCAATGCATACTGTATATAGCACAGTATCAGTTTACACTGTGCCCATGTATATTGTATACTGAACACTGTATCAGTGTACATTGTATACTGTATAACATACTGATGTATGCTGTATGCCGGTGTATACTGAACACTGTATCAGTGTACATTGTGTACTGTATAACATACTGATGTATGCTGTATACCGGTGTATACTGAACACTGTATTAGTGTACATTGTGTACTGCCCACCGTACTGATGTATGCTGTAAACCATTGTGTACTGAACACTGTATTAGTGTATATTGTGTACTGAACACTGTACTAGTGTATATTGTGTACTGAATACTGTATTAGTGTATATTGAATACTGCACACCGTACTGATGTATGCTGTAAACCATTGTGTACTGAACACTGTATTAGTGTATATTGTGTACTGAACACTGTATTAGTGTATATTGTGTACTGAACACTGTATTAGTGTATATTGTATATTATAAGCAATCATTTCCTTTAGGGTCCAAATCATAACAGACACCTCTGCCATATCCAGAGCAGTGACATCGAGTTTTTTCTCCCTCAGGCTCTACCAGAGTGCAGAGAAATGACAGATTTCTCGCATCATAAAATTCACGACACAGCAAGAGCATCGTCTTCAAACGTGGAAATGTTTAAAAAACAGCAGCCTGGGATACAGATCTCACCGTGATGGGAAGATTGTCAATTAAACCAAGAGATTCATTTGGGAAAATTGGTCACTTATCTGTTGGGTGACATTCATTGCTCCAGTCAAACACACAGCATGATATTTTTTGCAGTATGGTTTATGATCCCAGGGAGGGACTTTCCAGCAGATATTAAAACCCAGTATTTAACAGCCAATTCATTCAGCCCCACTCAGAGAGTTTCAGAAGACTCTAAAATAGCTTCCTTTGAACATAAACGCTCAAACGGCTTTAAAATTAAATTATAAGTTATGACAGATAAGTCAGCCAGAGTGCACACACACACATGCACACACGCACACACACACGCACGCACACTTTTTTGTATTTTGAAATTACCTGCTGGTCAAATAGAAGCACAGACTGAGTAAACATCCAGTTATTGCACACTGAGCCAAGCTCAATATTCACAATAGTGGCTAAATATTTATCCTTCTCATTAACTAATTCAATTACATAGCTAATCTTTCGAGGGTTGACAAGCACATGTATTGACAGAGAGAGAAATAGAGAGAGAGCCAGAGGTAGAGAGAGAGACAGGGAAAAAAGCAGAGACTATCTAAAATTATGGCCTGAAAGCATATTTGCCATGTCCATTTGTAGGAGCGATTACACTGCGGCAGGAATTGCGTTGTTAATTGCAGCCGGGCAACTGTAGCCCACTTTCCTCCATTCGTTTGGGTGCCATTCACCCAGACTGGGCCCTGAAAATAGGCTCATTTAGACCATTACAGCCAAAGTGGTCCAAAGCCACCGTGCATTAGGCCACCCCGTGCAGGTTAGAGGGGCCAAATCGCTGTTAGAGCCAATTCTGCTTGGACACTGTAAAGGGATCTAATTAGATGTTTTTCAGCCTTTCATACTTTCACGCTCTAACAGCATAAAATCAAACGTGGACTTGCTGCCAAATGCAAAGAGGTCAATCCCAGTCCAGCAGTGGAGAGGTCTCAGAGACTTGAGCTCAATTTGGGCAAGATTTCCAGCGTGAATTAATGCAGCTTTGATTGGATTCTCAAAAACAGGTCTGAGAACTACAGGTCTTAATCACTGAGCGAAAACATTACTACTATTTCCTTATTTATGCCTCATGTGACTCATGTTGATATTATGCTAAGGGGTGGGGATATGGCATAAATATACACTTAATATATTTATTATTAATCACAATATATTCTTCTTCCAAAAGAGCAACTTTACAAAAGAAGGGAAAAAAAACTTTCTTAACCCACACTATACTTTACACACAAACACACACAAACAAACACACACACACACACACACACACACACACGCACCCTTACTGTATAATTTAAAGGCTTAGAAACTTCAGGTCTCCTGCTCATTCATGTTTATTACGCCCTAAGGATTACTAACTGTTAAAAACATGATGCAGTGGGGAATCTGTATAGCATTGTTGATACGTTAGATGTTGTTGATATACATATTTCTTCTGAAATGAAGAGTATAATAAAGAGTTGAGTAACATCTTGAGTTGAGTAACATTGCTGTGAGGGTTTGATTGCATTCAGTGACAAGTTAGTTGGTGAGGTCAGAATGCTGAATGATCAGCACTCCTCCTCATTTCTTCCCAACTCCCAAATTCATTCAAGCATTGGATGAATCACCATCATTCCAGGGAACAAAGATGCTTTGCTGTACAGCTCAATGCTGGGTGGCTTCATACACCTCTAGACCACTCCTGGAAATTTAACATGATCACAATAGGTTCATATTTGTTTATCTTCTCCAGAGAGACCTATTCTATTGGCAGTATTTCTCTACAGGGACTAGACATGCTGTGTGTGAGTTTGGACATCTGTATCAGCAATGGTTGCAACTTAAAGTAGTCGAAAGCATTCATTAGAATGGGTGTCCACAAACATTTGGACATATAGCTGTAGCTCCCTTTGATCTAAAACCCTATATGAGGGACCACCATGGCCTGGAGGTAAGAAAAGCATCCTTGTGTTCGGGAGGTCATCAGCTCGAGTCCCTGAATCTGTGTGATAAGTCCACTACTTAGATATTGAATCTGAGAGGCAAGTCTCACCTGGTAGGAGTTGGGCCAGAAGGTGCTGATGGCCAACTCGGCCTTAGCCCAGCCCTCCGTGACTGGAGCCGAGGCATTCCAGATGGGGTTCCCCTGTGGGCCACCATCCACCTTGATGTACACATTGAGGGATCCAGGGCTACGGCCGTCCCGGCTGGTGAGGGAGTAATGGAAGTCGATGCAGTGTGTGTCATTTTCCTTCAATGTTGGGAGGAGGAGGTGGGCCTTCTGGCCTGAAGCACGGCCGGATGCATTTACCATCATAAAAGAGCCTGAGGGGAGCACATACACACACAGTGAGCTGAAAATAAAGATACAGGAGTTTTATGAGCAGTGGAGCTGACTCTGTGATGATGAACAAGGTGAGCAGAGAAGTCAGAGTGGTTTTTAAAGCTGTACTGATGAAACAGATAGAATACAATGTTCTCATTTTGACAGCGAGCCTCTGGATCATCTAGAAAGTTTAATAATAGCAGATTGTGACCTTCGTCTATTGCTTTATCTGCTTTTTAACACACACACACACACACACACACACACACACACAGGCATACACTGGCACATACTCTCACACGTATATTGCATCTATCTAGACAATAAGAGTTGAAGCATAACTGCCTGTTATGAGAGCAGCTCACAGCTAAGAGACTACACGCAGCATAAAACCATTTCTGGCGGCAGCTTTACATCCATTTTATTCAAATTTTATGAGACAATATGCCATTTTATGGCCATGCTATTATCTGAATGATATAGTATCAGAGCAGAACAGGATAAAATGAGAAAAAGGGAAAGAGACAGAGAGGGAGAGAGAAGGAGAGAAATGAGTGGACCCACAGAAACCCCCTAAAATCGAACATTTCTCCTTACATATGGTGACAATAATTCAATTCTTTAAAGGAGTAGCAATTAGATGATTAAAGCTTGTAATTACTGCAGGCTCAAAGGTGCCAATTTGTGATAAATGGCAGTAATTTATTACACATACTCCAAACCAGGCACTAAAATATTGCATTCATTAGCGATGGCTGCTGTGGTTCTTCATTGGATGTATGACTTTTTCTAACAAATGGTAAGGTTTCAGTCTTTCCAAAAGAATGGGGATAATAGTAAATGTAGCACTGATCTAATGATGATCTAATGATGATCCTAGTCATGTTTTATACTGGTTAGATTGGATTAGTACAGGGGTGGGCAATTGCTGCACAGTTTTGATGATTTTCCTGGGTTGCTGGACTTCAATGTTGGTATTTGTTGTCACCTGTTACAAAACTTTCTATCTTTCGGAGCTCCCCAAGAAGACTTCAAAATACTGTTGTTATTGTTGTTTTTTGTTTGTTTTCCACAGGACGACAATCAGCATCTGCACTGATATTGATGGTTTGTTTGCAGCTTTGGGTTGTGAGCATGATCTGAAATAAAGGCATCTTTTTATTGATTCATCCTAATCCCCAGCCTTAAGACTGTCGTGATACATAATGGCAATGCCCATCCTTCAGTATCTGTTGGCTATGCTGCACACATAAAATAAACCTATGAGAATATAGAACCGTTACTGAAACACATCAACTAAAGCAACTACAACTGGAACGTCTGAGGAAATTTAAAAGTGTTGGCACTGTTGCTTGGACTGCAGTTGGGATGTACAATGTACTGCTGTTTCCTCTGCAAATGGGACAATACTGGCCAATCCATCAGAAATTGACTTCAGAATAGAAATATGTGGCACACAAACAACTTGTGGACCCAACAATATTTTTGCTTCCACAAAAAATGTGTGAAAGCCATGAACAAGGAAGGTGACGCTTTCTGTTATTTGAGACAAATGTTCCCAAGAATAATGGCTGCCAAATCAATAAAGGTAATTTTTTGGTCCACAAATCCAACATATCATGAATGACAAGCAGTTTGAAGAGCTGCTGGTGGAGCCTGGGAAAATCACTTGGAAGTCATTCAAGGATATTCCCGAAAATGTCTAAATTTCCAAATTTTATTCAATCCTTGCAAAGCAAATGAACTGCAACATCACTGAAAATTATTATTTTTGCATTGCATTTTGCATCTAAATACCATTTCTGTGAGTGTCAGATTATAAACCTTTAGGAATAGTAGATTATTTGATGTTGAAATAAAAGTCAACACTTCAACACATTTGTGAAACTGATCATAGTACGAAAAAAAAAAAAGATTTCTCAGGCACTCAGACGAAGAGTTGTTGATGCTCCTCAGGCTGGAAAACAAATCCATTACTGAAGAGTTTGGACTCCACCAATCCATAATCAGAGAGATTGTGTAGAAATGGTGGAGTTATCAACCAACAAACATCATGGTAAAGAGCAGGGTGTGCAATAGTCTCTTATAAGTCTATATATATCATATATCATACGTATATATATCAAGTCACTCTACAAAAGAATGGTTAAAGATGAGTAAAGTCCAGACCTCAATCCAATAGAATTGTTGTGGAAGGTCTTGAAGATGGGAGGATACATGTCTACATAATGAAGTTGAAGCTGTTTGGTATTGCAAAATGGGCTAAAATTCCTCCAAACCGATGTGCAGGACTAATCAACAGTTACCAGAACTGTTTAGTTGCAGTTTCAGATAGTAAAAGTAGAGGTTCACATACTTTTTCCACTCAAAGATGTGTAATTCTGGATCACAAACAAATAATGTTTTACACTTGTTTTATCTCTTATGTTTGGTTCTACTTTTAGGGGTTATCAACTCTGATGATGTTTTAGGGTATATTTGTGCAAAAATATAATTAAAAAATGTATTTACAAACTTTCAAACTCCAATATATTGCAGTCCCCTGGTGATAAAATCACATTATCACACAACCATGTGTGAAAGTAATCCTGTACTTTAGTTCAATGTCAAAGTTCACGGGTCCCATACGAACACTGGTCCATAAATGATGTAAACTTCATAAGATATTACAGAAAAACAGAAACTGGTCAGTTTAGATAATTAGGTTGAGATAAAGCAGACAACATTGGTTGTAAATGAAAACAATCCCAAAGAGAAAAGCCAAGACAGCGCATCGCACATCACATCCAACCTCCACTTTTCTGCCTGACACCTTTTAACACCAAGGTGATAAATTGCTTCTGGTGATTCATTGGTGCGCTGAGGAAGACACGGCACTATCGCCCTATTCATCACATGTATTGTCGAAGACACAACCACGCACAATGCATCTATCAATCAGACCCAGCCTTGAGCCAGAGAATGAGGCCAATCAATTCCACACACTAATCCAATCTGGGTGAGGCCCTCTAAACAGAAAGCAGGGACCAGCCTGATTGCATTTCATATTCAACCCTGTCTCTGGACCTGCATTTTACAGGTATTCTAGGTATGTGATTGTGTGTCCGATGCCACCACTGATTGCTGAGGTTAACAGGAAGCCTCTAAAGCAGAGGCCAATTCAGGCTGCTAGGGTACGGTCAGTACAGACCCTCCACAAACAGCAGCCTTTTCCATGGATTGCACCACCCAAACCACGAAGCAAGTAAACCGGCTGTTATTAGGGTTAGGGTGTAATGGCGATAGTATTGAGAATATCTGTATTCAATTGCCAAACTTTGAAGAGGCTGCATTCAAGATACATTAACTTTACCACACATTTTTAGGATTCGGTCAGCGCTAAATGTCCAAATGTCTCTGGAAACTCCTTCTAATTAATGCATTCATTTGGTCTAGTCTCTGTAGAGAAGTACCATCAATAGTATAAGACAAACATGAATCTAGTGGGATAGAGGGGTATGAAGACCCCAGCATTGAGTTATGGAGCAGTTGAACTATGTTCTCTGGAATGATGGTGCTCCGTCCAATACTTTTTGGATGAGTTGGGAAGTTGGACATGAGGTGAGGTGATTGTAATTCAAAATCCCGACCTCACTAATGCTCTTACCACCGAATGCAATCTTCAAATCCAAAAGAATGCTTCAAAATCTAGTACAAAGTATTCCCTGAACAGTGGAGGCAAAAGCAAAATTAAAGAATAAAAACTATTAGTTATTGATTATTGCTTAGCTATATACAAGGGTATGTATACATACAGGGTATGATGTCAGTAAAGGAAAATTGCATAGCTACCCATTATCTGAAACTGTTCAGTACTTAAAAAGTCTGGTGTGACCTAAACCTGAACTTTTTGGTTGCATTTAATTATCACAGCATGATATTAAAAGCAATGGAAAGCCACAAAAACATGTGTAATGAATGTTCTAGTTAATCTAGTTATTAAAGCTATGTATTTATGTTTTCATTGGTGTCCCCCCCCCCCCACACACACATACACACAGATCAGCTGCTCTAAGGGTAGGGAGTAGTTTACATGGGCTACATGGAGTGGGAGTCGCTGCCAGGAAGTTCAACATTTAAACAGTGAATGTTGAACTGAAATGGCCTGTGTGTGTGTGTGTGTGTGTGTGTGTGTGTGTGTGTGTGTGTGTGTGTGTGTGTGTGTGTGTGTGTGTGTGTGTGTGTGTGTGTGTGTGAACTTGTGTGCATTGGATTTAGTTTTTTTTTATGATTAAGGAGCTCAGTGAGGTGGTGTTAAGGTCAGACTACTGGAGCAACTAGCTGATAGTCATCTGCACATATTTTCCTAGATTCTGCTGATCTGGTACTCATGTGGTTCCACAAGCTAGTCAGCTCAGCCAGTATATTTATTGAGATCCTAAGATACAGATCAGCAGAATCAAGGAGATGAGAGAAATGGTCAGAAAGATAAAATCAGTAAAGTAAAGACAATGAGGTTGGGTTTACAGGTCAGGAGATAACAAATTATAATCTTGGAGCAATGCAGTAAAACAGTGAACAGTGCACCACCTTTTGGTCACTGTATTTGTATCAATTTAGAACTGATTGAGTTACATTCATTTTACTCATTACAGAATATACTAAGGGCAGTGTATTCAGTCAGCATTAAAAGGTACTACTAAAATCATACTGTTAATGGACAAATATGAGCATACACTCCCGTGATTCATGCAGAAATGTTAAACACAAACAAACATGCACTTTCTATAAACCTGCTCTGACATCTGGGCAGGCAGGAGTATGATGAGAAAAATCTCCATGGATTCTGGGAGCTACAAAAGCAAAACT
>CM067504.1:33635262-33652762 GCA_034509495.1 Acestrorhynchus altus | reverse complement strand
TTTTTTTTTTAATATGACATTTCCTTTAATGAAGGTTCTTCATTGTTGGTTTTGGATTGTCAGTCATGTCTTGTTTCACAACCCATCTTTTTGAAAACCATAGACAAATCTGCAGATAGACTGTCTAACAAACTGTAAATGCATCGGTATCTAAACGATTGTTTGCTGTACTACCTCTGAGGCACTGTGGCACTCCCTACACCATGCTTCACAGATAAACCTCAGTGTTGGTGCACCCCAAAAAACAAACTCTTGGTAAAACTACAATATATCTTATAGACAATACATTTGAAGTCACATGTTTTAATGCTGAAACTGTCTGATTAGTAGTTTATTCCAATTCAATGAAAATATTATAATAACCTGAGATTCTGGATTCGTGACGTTCACAAGCTGAAATCCACACTGATCAACATTAAAACAAAGTCTTGGATATTTCCATTTACATGTAATGAATATAAAAATGACAACTTAAATGTATTTTTAACAATGGAGATGCACTAATAATGTAAAACCACTTTCACTGAGTAGAAATTACTTAAAACAAATCAGGTTTGCATATAAATACATCAGACAAGTATATGAGATTTTTTATAACAATCTTAAAATTATAACTATTAGATGTATCAAGTACATTTCACTTTCCAGGATAGTGTATGGAAATCGTTAAGCAAAAATAACTGTCTAGACTGTGCAAGCTGCAATAAATTCAAGTTTGTTTTTCAGTTTGTTTTTATTTATTTATTTACTCTGATTTCCTGTTAACCTCCAAAGAACATCACTGGAATGTTTCCCTTATGGCTGACTCGTGAACACACACTCTGTGAGTGCAGGAGATACCCAGGTGGTTCTTTCTCACATCTTTCACTGATCTCTGTCGGATGCCCACTCCTAGCAAGAGTGGCAGCAGTGTTGAAACTAACCCATCAGTGAAACCAGTCTGATTAGCTTTCATCTCTGTAGTTTTCTGAGATTAGTCCAGATATCCTGCGCTTGTTGTAAAGAGCAGGATGTCAAAACTAAATCTTAAGTGGAAGGGCAGCACAGCAAATATGGCTATGGCACTGCTAAGTGCATTTCAAAGCTTTCACATGTTTTAGGGAGCTCTTACTGTTGCTCTGCACTGTGTCTGCTTCTGCACGGCTTGAGACTGCACAAGTAGACAGAACAGAGGTTTGAAAAACAACAACCCAGCTGGAGAACAAAACATACATCACACAAGGGTGTGTTCTGCTGTCTGGTCTTCTAGTGTCCTGGAGGCACAAATGAGTGTTGGGTTGCTAAAACAGCAGGAGCACATAAGATCTTGTACTTCAAGCTCTGGTGAGACCCATCCTGGAGCAGAAGATGATGTCAGGTTCACTGACAGGTAAATGACTTGGGAAAACAGATTATTTTCTCTCTTAATTAACTTTACTTTACAAAGAGTAAGAACTTGATTAGACTGTACAGTTGCAATTTTTTCAGTACTGTCTTTAAGTAAACGTAGATGGTATGATAACCATCTATTATCTTACTGTGGTAATGCCTAAAACCAGTATACACTGCAACCCTGGTTGCAACAATATCAGATTTTCAGACTATGATAAGAAAATGGTATGACTTTTTGATATCACAGTACACAATTCCTACTTATTATTATTATTATTATTATTATTATTATTATTATTATTATTATTATTATTAATAATAATAATAATAATAATAATAATAATAATAATAATAATAATAATGATACTAGTCTAATTGTTATGTTATTATTATCATAATTATTTTACAGATGCAATGTCCCTTAATAGAGGTTTCTGTTTGTTGAACAAACACTTTACTGTTGTTAAAAATGGAAAAAGTAATAGAAGTAAATATAAAAAGTCTCCCTTTTGAAAACAGAATAAAAAATGAATAAGAAAGTTGCATATTAAGTGACCTATTTTGTATCTTGCTACTGATCTCATTAGCTAATTGTTCAATTTTAAAACTTTGATAATAGTAAGAAAGTGGTGGGATTATTTGTTAGATTGCACAGTTTTCAATACCAGTATTAAGCCAATGTATGTGATACGATTAACATCACTTTATATAACATTGTTTACCTACAATCGGTTTACTACTGCAGTGCTAGTCTACAGGACATTGCACTGAACTTGAATGGCACGAAACACTGAAATAAAGTGCAACTTTCTAAGTTTCCGGCTGAGGCTAATTTAGTCTGGAGAGGGTAGAACCGCCCAGAGCTCCTGCAGTGTGAAACAAAGAGCACAAGGTTTTATGTTTATTTTGGCCTTTTGTGTTTGACAGTTTTTCCCAATTTGTGTTTTTTTGTGTAAATAGAGAAGCATACATCAAAATAAAACCCACAGAGATGACATTCAGAGACCACAAAGATGAAACTTTGACCACAAATCAGCACTGAGATTGAGATGCAGCCTGGTGACATTTTTCAGCCTCACATAGTGAAAAGAAAAACAGACAGAAATTCTTATCATCTCACAAATGAGAGCGTCAGTTTGGACAAAGAGGCACTCCGAATCTCCCACAGCTCTCCAACCATAACAAAAGGGTGGCATTTAGCAGCCCAGGGGAAGTCTCCTGCCATGGTCAAGAACTCCAATCAAGTCCGGGATGCTTGGAAAATTGAGCAGAAGCTGCCGGATTATTATTATTAATGTGGAGAGGAAGAAATATGTATGTTGCTTTATACAAAGGTGGGCAAATTTCCCCAAGCAGCCAGAGGAGGCAGAGAAAAAAGAGAGACTAATAACACAGAAATACCTTCATTCTACAGTAAAGAGCATCTCATTTACACATCAAACAAAACCTCCAATATTCACCACAAACCATCCAGATAAAGGTACAGATGGGATCTATTTAAGGGACTATCTCTCCGTCTCAGAGCTGGACTAATGAAAGTGTAGAAGCTGCTGTACATCAATAATGAAGCAGAGAGCTGTGGTGGAAATAATACCAACAAGCTTCATTTATATCTCACACACACACACACACACACACACACACACACATGACTGAAGAATAGAGAAAAGAAAACGTTGAAACACTAAGTTCTGACACACATCTCTACATGGACATGAATGCGGGAGATGTTACCTCCTTTTTGTAATTTACCTTCTATTGGACTTACAGATAATAATAAATGAATTATTTAAAACTCATTTAATGTGTTTTTCTGGATTTCTTGTTAGATTCTGTCTCTCACCATTGAATTGTACCCATGATAAAAACTTACAGACCTCTCTGTAGATGGGAAATTCTTTGTAGATGGGAAAATCAGTAGTGTATCAAATACTTATTTTCCCCACTTTATAAGTAAAACACACACATACATTCAGACATGTGAGGCCCTATGTGTACATTTGTATGTTAAAACTTGAGTTTGCTGGAGTGGAGACTTAGAAGCCAAAGATGATCTGCTTAGGCCTGGATGATAATTCAAGAATGATCATTATCATGATAGAAAATATTTCAGTGAAAGTGATATTATTTTTCCAATATTTTGATGAATATATATTAATTACAGCATCTGTCACTGACTGACGTTCATTATGGGGTGCTGCCATCAGTTCACTGCACTCAAGCCAGGGGTGAGCAGCACTGTGGGGTTAAACTGCGGTGATATAGTGGACCTGCGAGCTAATGCAAAATAAAAAACAAGGCACGAACGTTGGTTCCAAAGGACTTGTTAATGAGCTGATTAGTTAAATCAGGTGTGCTGAGATCACATAATCCACAAACACAATCCAGGATATAACAATTCCAGTTAAAGACTCCCTAATTTTCCAAATGTATTTGACCCTTTTGGTGTAATAAAGGTAATTCATATCTGCAGAAGACATCCCATTAGGATTTAACTGAACTGAATTTAACTTGTATTATAAATGCACTTATAGGCCAATGTTTGTAGCTTTAGATAACAGGCCCTCCCTTCCACCACAATTTTCCTGAGCTGGCAACTCTGGCCATGCACATCATTTGCATCATGCAACAGCTGCAGTGCTGATGATCCACTCATTGTTCTGGTGTGAAAAAATTGCATCTGGTCGAGATCTCACTTTGATTTCACATCAGGGATCTGTTTAGCATGAGCATGTCTGTTAAGGGCCAGCCTTCTCACCACTACTATTGGACAACATATGTCATTGGGAGAACAGGTTGACCAGCTTTTATTAAAGAAAGAAAGAAAGAAAGAAAGAAAGAAAGAAAGAAAGAAAGAAAGAAAGAAAGAAAGAGAGAGAGACTGGTGAGATACAATGAGACAGAGAAAGAGACTTATACTGTGAGACTAAAAGAGAGACATATGACCGTAAGAGACAAAGAGAGACTGATGAGACACTAAGAGACAGAGAGAGAAACTTATGAGACACTAAGAAAGCAAGAGACACAAAGAGACATTGTAGACATTGTAGAGAACAAAGAGACATTGTAGACACTCAGAGAGATCTTGTGAAAGCATGAGAGAGTGACACTCAGTGAGCGAGAGAGAGACTGAGAGATGCTAAGGAAGAAAGAGAGAGGGCATGTAAGAACATACAAAGACAATGATTGGACGAGAAAACGCACTCACTCACACTCACACACACTCAGAAGTTGTGCGATAGTGACGCTCCCAGCAGGCAGTGAGCGGAGCGTACGGCCAGAGATAATAGCAATATAACTGACAGCCTGACAGCCGGAGCTAAAACAGCGCTGGGCTGAGGGAGTATCAGAGAGAGAAAGCAGCACTATTAGTGAGGAAAGAGAGAGAGAGCAGGAGTCAGTGTGAGGGAAGTGTGCTTGGCAGGGAGCAGGGTGTAGAGCACAGGGATAATGACCTCGCATTGGAACACAGCCCAGTTCACCATTCAGCTTCAGTATCAGTGTTACACAGCATACAGTGCTCACTTACAATGGAGAGAGAGAGGATGTCTAGACTTACACTGATTTAGGGTGTCTTGCCTCACTCATACCACACATTCTCTCTCTCTCTCTCTCTCCCTCTCTCTCTCTCTCACACACACACACACACACACACAGCCTTGTTACAGCTGGGTCAGCTGTGATCCATGTCTTCCACTTCACTGCGTCCACTGAATCAAGAAACTGACAAGGGGCTAAAAACACAGCACAAAGTGATATCGATTGGAGCATACCAGCATACACCCACACGCTCTCGCACACACACACACACACACACACACACACACACATATACATGATCAGTACCCCAAACTACCTGACATATATTCAGTGTTACATAGTCGGACACATCTGAAACCCAGCAGATGAGTTTGCTCTGTGTGCAATCTGACAAAGATCAATCATTAACCTTATTCTCAACTGGGAGAGTTAGATTCTGATGATTAAAAGCAATGTTGTAACATTTTATCTGTTAAGGGCAAACTGGGGTTCTTACTTTGCTTAATTGTCCATCCTCCAGTAGTTACTATGCACATGAGCAGTAGGGAACTGTAGTGCTCCCTAGTGCTTCCATGCCTCAAAAACGTCTTCAGTAATGAGAAAGTCTGTAGTTGCATCATGCCCACAAAAGGTCTAACCTGGATTTCTCTGACAGGAATGAATGAGAATTTCACACATGCTCATCCATATCCATATTCCAAAACCATATCCATACCTATACCACATATACCAAACTATACCCACCACACACATTAATATACATCTATACCCATAACCACACCTTACCTATTCAGACCATATATATCCATAACTATACCCATACCAATCCACACTCACTACACATCTCCACCCATATCTATCAATATCCATCTGTACCCACACACAATCACAACTTTACCATTCCTACATATCACCCCCTTAGAATGATAAGATACTATCTGCATTCTGAGCTGGTTTTAGATATTGAACCTTAAAGTCTTTGTAGTGACATTGACATACCTGGAGACTCTTTTACTAGATAAAAGGCCTGAAATGCATACAACATAATAAACACCTCACACAATAACACAATTCTGATCATGTCAGACAGAATCTTATAGTTCTAAAGGGACAATGTATTGATCTATACACATACCAACCTGTACACTTCCCTGCTTATCATGCCCGAAAATACCCATGCCAATATACACCCATACCATCCATACCTACCCACACCCATCGATACTCATACACATCAATGTCTACCCATTTCTACCCCAAACGATACCCATTCATATTGATCCACATCTATACCAATTTATACCCATTCATATCCACCCATAACCAAACATAGCCCACATATAATAATAATAATAATAATAATAATAATAATAATAATAATAATAATAATAATATCTATACCCAAGCATACATATCAATACCCATGTCCATCCATTTTTCCACTCAGTTATACATCATATATATATAAATATGAATTTATAATCCTCTATACCTATATCTCTCCATACCCATTTAAGCCCATTCACTATGCACCAATTCCCACATTCATTATAATACCACCCATACCCATTTACATCCATACTCACACCCATGTATACCTATAAACACCCAATAATACCCACAATACCCATATCCTTCATATTAAACTCTACAATTACATGCCATCACATCTCTAAGTTCATTTTATGTTGTGTAATCTAATAATGTAATGCTGATCCAAATGGACATTGTTTATGAACATAAAATCACTGGATATGTGGATCAGCCCACAACTACCATATGTGTGCATCTCTACTTCTCGCCTATTTAGGCTATTAATAAATAAATAATTAAATGAATTCTGCTAATTTTAGAGGGTTGTTGAGCATTTTTGGGACATTGAGGGGATGGGAGGGGAACGCAGTGAAGGAGGTGGGGGTTTTCAGACCAGAAGCCATCTGTCTTTAAAAACCCCATTGGGTATAAAAATATCCCAAAGCAACCAAAATGTCGCTGGGCCTGTAGGCTCGCCATTCATCAAACTCTGGCCGATTGTTGTGAAGCCAAGGAGAAAAAAGTGGGAATTCTGGGAGACATTTATCCTGTTTTGGGCCTGGATGCTGTTTTTTCTTGGGCGCTCAGGTGATAGTGATTGCTCTTTGCTGTTATCCGGGGTGGGAATCTGCACAGAGGCAGTGAAACGTGACCAGCACACCTTTGGCGACCGGATCCCTCTATCATCCTCCCTCCACCTCAAACGTGAGGAATGGTGCAGAGGGGAGTGTGTGGATGTGTGTGACCTTGTGTCTAGGTCACTGGTGCTGGTGCACTTTTTCCATGAACTGAATTCAAACATACATCTAAAAGTACAGTAATAATAATAATAATAATAATAATAATAATAATAATAATAATAATAATAATAATAATAATAATAATAATAAAAACTTGAATTCCTATCCAAACCCAAGTTTTATTTGGAATGTTGATGGCAAAATAGTGGAGAATCTGAATAAAATACAGTTTTCTTTGGGCATTTAAACAGGTTTTAAAGACTAAAGAGACATTAATAGACAGACATAGAGACTTATGAGAGACTGAAAGTCTGAGAGAGACCCCAATTCGGCTCTGGTAAATCAGTCTTTCGGACAGTGTAACCATTAGGTGTAATAACATTTGAAGTTTCTGGAGGTTCACACATCTGCTTTAATTCACCTCCACTGTTAACTATTCTGACACCAAACCCATTCTGAACCATTTAATAGTGCATGCATTTTGAAATATTGGTGGAATTCTCCTTTAAGACAAAATATGGAGTTTACACGTTCCCCCTAATTACTTGTCACATACATTAGGCTCGTAGCTCTAGTGCAAAACCAGTGAGATCAAACATGCCATAACTGATTACATTTGGAAAAAAAGTGGGAATTTGTTTTTTGCTGTACTATTCCTTTAAAACACTACGGCTGCCTTGTAAGCATGAATGTTTAAAACCATAACCATAATCAGCTAATGGTTCCTGAAGTTGCTTCTTATGCTGATTGCACACAAGCCTGCATACAGACTGGGCATGCTGTATGCTAATGTAATATCAGGGAAGCTTGAGCGCTGTGAACCGAGAAGATGGATAAAGTGACGCTCAAATATTCAAACACATACGCCCACACACACATAATCTGCTCAATCACTTGAGAAGCACATGCAGTTAAAGTTTAAACATGGTAACGTTGCTAAAAGATAGAATTTAATCATAGTGCGTGCTCTATGTCCAAATGTTTGTGGACACCCCTTCTAATGAATGCACATTCAACCACTGTGAGGTATTCAGCATTATGACGGGGTAAGAGTTTGAGGTTTGTATGGCATGACTGGGAGGAAACTGGGGCATGACGATCTCCCTAAAAGTGACATAACTTTCAGATAAGTTGGGGGAGTTGGGGATGAGGTGGGTTGGTGATCATCCAACATCCTGACCTCCCTGCAATCAAATCCTCATCGAGGCAGTTACTACAAAAGCAGGTTAAACTCTTTTTAATAACCTTGATTTCAGAAGAAATAATGTACAAGCAGGTGTCCCAATACTTTTGTCCATTTCGTCTATTGCCTTTTAATGTGTGGTGGACTGAACCACATTGCTGTCATGAGCAGAAACACTCCTTAAGTACAAGAAACCTTCTGATCTCCTTTCACTGCCAACCTGCACAGTTTATTCTTTCTGAGATGAGAAATATGATACATATCCAATAAGAGTTATTTTATTTGTGAAATATGCCACAGTTAGAGCAGAGGGTGAATAACATTTTCTTCTGACAAATCAGAGGACCACTCAGGTCATACATGATATGAGCCTTTCAGTACGGAAGATCTATGCTGTTTCTGAATTAAAAGCTCTTGATTGCTGTCCTGACTCATCACAGGCTGACTCATGGCACATCTCTTTCTTCCCCTCTTTCTTTTCTCTCTTTCCTTTTCTGTCTCTCGGAGAACCAGGTGAAAACATGTCACACCGCTGCACTGTGAGCCTCTCAGTTCCCATACAGTTTAATATTGGAGCGTTTCAACACAGCAGAATGATGACACAACAAGCCACGTTTCAGCTTCACTTAGCGTGCCCCTGTCCACCTACAGCCCACCATCAACTCCACAGCACTGTCTATTAGGCAGACAGCGGGAGAGAGGGAATTGAACCGGGTTGGGGTTTGTTATGCCCGGGTGCGAAGTGCCGGATTTAATGAGCGCTCCCTTAGGGATCCCGCATCCAAAATCCTTTCTCTCCCTCTCTCCCACTGGGGAAAGTCATGCTTGGGCCTTTGAACACACTGACTGTGGACAGGAGAACGAGAGAGTACGCCAGCAGGAGTGGGGACAGAGAGCAGCGCTCAGGAGCCACTCGGAGGAGAACAACGGCTCCCAGCGGAAAGGTAGAGATGCAGTAAAGAAAGAAGAAATGCACGTCCACCCACCGTCTCTCTGTCTCTCCTCAGGTCTGATTGGGCTGAGATTGAGGTAATAAGCGGCATATCTCTCCTCTATAACTGTCAGAGCAAGCGAGGGAGACTATAAACCTGAAAGTAGGACATTGGATAGTATCAGTGAAGGAGAGGGAAGACGAGCAGCCTGTGTTATAATGAGGGCACAGAGCTGATAGAGGAGGAGAGCTAGCTGTCTGATTACTTTCTTATTCTCCAAGACAAAAAAATGCCAACTGTTATCTCCAAGCGATGGCTGGGGCCTAAAGACAGCACTTTTGCTTTGTCATATGGAGTCATTGCACCGAGTCTAAATTTCACTTGTTTTTAATTAATGGCTTCAATGTAACCACAGGCTGGAGTCTGACCGACTGGAGGGGTGTTTTAGTGTGTTAGAAGCTCCTCAGCTTGACATACATCTTTTAATGACTGTGTGCAGGACAATGTAGTACCGGTAAGAGCACGGCTTTCTAACATCATTCTAATAAGAGACGTAATTCTGCACCATTAACCTTTCTAAAGTATAATTAGAGTATCATTCTAGAATAACACACAAAATATACATTTAAATTACAGCTGAGCAACATGACAACTTGTATCCAAATGCGCTTAAGAGAAATGCTGATATACTGTACGATATAATGTGATTAACAGTGTAAAACACAAATGAACAGGTTTCTCTTTGGACAGCAATGATATACATATATGATTTCACACATTTAAAAAAGATGGTATGTTTCATTTCTATGTATTCTGTTAAATCTAATAAATGGATAGAAATTTTGTCTAAAAATAATATTTAATCTGCCTTTAGAAAAATTGTTTACTTGTTAACACAATTATATATATATAATATATATATATTATATATTATATATATATAAGTGAATGGTCCAACAGTAACTGTGAAGGATCCTAAGCACACTATATACACACAGGTGCTGCGTCATCCCTGTTAAAATCTGCACCACTGATTTAAGATTCGTTCTCATCACAAAGTGTCTGTGAGTGCCATTAAGGTCAACGAGGGGCTCTTAATTGAAACATATGGCACAAGTCTCCGTCGATTTTCACAGTTCACTCCACGCAAGAGTATTCACACATAATGAGAAGGATTGAATACACAGCCAGGCAGCTGACCTTCTACCAATACAATACAGCCAACATGAAAGACTGGGCAAGCAGGCAGTGAGCGGTACAGAGGGAGGAGAGAGAGAGCAGAAAGAAGTATAATTGTCCCCAAGATATTGGTGAAGTGTAATCTTTCATGGGTTTGGTGAGAGAAAGGTCAGTATGTTTCAGAGGGTTTATTCTCCAATGCACATGCCCAGCCCAACACACACGCACGTCTCCTGCCTTGATGTGCAGCATCTTCGGAGAGCTGCTCTTAACCACAAAGGTCAGACAATAAAGAGATCTCAGGTAGAACTATATCTTTATGTCTACTGATAAGTAAACATTACTCTGAATTACCTCATTATAAATTAACAGAATCCAATCGACCCACATACAAATATAGACAACAATAGGGGGAAACTTTATTCACTGTTTTACTGCATATCTCCAAGTTATTTTGTGTAATTTTAAACTCCAATCCACTCCAGACACAGACCCAAGAACCACTGTTAACTCTGTATCCCTCAATACCTTCCTGAAACCTTCCTCTCTTGTCTGCGCTCTTTGATTCTGCTGATCTGTATCGCATAGTCTCAGTAAATATACTGGCAGAGCTGACTAGTTTATGGATCTACACGAGTACCAGAAGAAGCAGAATCCAGTAGCCTGACCTAAACATCACTTCACTTCCAGAATAATAGAATAATAGAATTCAAAAGTGAAAAAAACTGTGAAATGCTGGCTTGTTTGTATTGTTTCCTTGTTCAAAATATCTTTTATCAAAACATCCAAAATGCTTTGTGTGCATTATAACAAACATCTGAAAAAGTGTGGACTGCATTTGTATTCAGCCCCCTTTTCTCTGATACCCTTAAATATAATCCAGTGTGACCAATTTCCCTTCAGAAGTCACCTAATTGGTAAACAGAATCCACCTGTGTGTAATTTATTCTCAGTATAACTACAGCTGGTCTGTGAAGGCCTCTGAGGTTTGTTAGAGAACATTAGTGATAAAACAGCATCATGAAAATCAAGGAACACAGGTCAGGGATAAAGTTGTGGAGAAGTGTAAAGCGGGGTTAGTTTTATAAAATATATATCCCAAGCTATGAACATCTCACAGAGCACTGTTCAATCCATCATCTGAATATGGAAGGAGTACGCCACATCTGCATCCCTCCACAGAACAATTATTAGTCCACAAATCGGAGTGACAAGAAGTGACATGAAGAAAGCCGTTTTTGAAAGCAAGCCATAAGAAGTCCCATTTTTTCATTTGCCACCAGCCATGTAGGTGACAAAACAAATGTGGAAGAAGGTGCCTCACCATCCTCACCGTGAAACATGGCGATGACATTATCATGCAGTGGGGATGCTGCTGCATGTCAGAGCTGATGGGAAAATTGGAGCTCAATACATGGTGGAGGACATTCAAATGCATGCCACACTTTCCACATTTTTATTATTAAACCATGTATTATTTATTTTTCACTTCCCAATTACTTGCTACTTTGTGTTGGTCTATCACATAAAATCACAATAAAATACATTTAAATTTGTGAGTTTAATATAAAAAAATGGAAAAGTTTAAGGGAATACTTTTTCAAGGCACTAACAAAAAGCCCTACTCAGTATTCTTAACCAACAGTTATTTTCTATAGAATAGAAGTAATTTTCCAGCCAGACATCTCTGTTACATAAGTTTTCCATGTTTTCCTATCCTTGTGGGCACATTCAGTCTCTCTGAAAGACAGCAATACAAAACCATGCGGGCTTACACTCATACAAGCAGCAACACGGGACCAAAGTTTGCCAACTACAGCACAAAACAGAACAAAGCCAGAGAAGGTTCCTTTCAGTGTGGAGCACACTATCAGTGAGCTACATGGAGCCGTGTTTATGTAGAGCTATTCAAATGTGTAACATACTCGCCCGAGCCAGTGCAGCACAAAGGCAGATTTGTTAAAGTAAGGCCACAGCAGAAAGTGCCAGCACTTCAGCTTAGAATCAGAAACACGACCCGCATTTTCCGAATATCACAAGTCAGTTGGACTTTCTTGCAGAAGTGCTGAGACTCTGCAGAGAAGTGCCTTCTTCTCTTCTCTCACTTTCACAGCAACGTCCACAGAATTCTGAGCATGCTCCCTTCACTTCTCCCCTTTTTAAACACTGAAGAGTTCTGGAAGAAAGGTGCCATCAGTGGAGTACAGAGAGACATGCTGAACGGGGGCAAGAGAGGACACTCAAACTCTTTTTTTTTTAGCACATTTTAGAACCTTTTTCACATTTCTGTAGAGTCTACAGCTACATATACATATAACTCAATTATGGCCGCCTTGGGTTAATCCACCAATGCAGCTGCTGGGGCTTTTCATATGTCCAGATTGCCCTTCTACGGAGTGTGTCCACTGCTGACACTACAGAAAAGCACTGACCAATAAAATAGGGTCTAAGGTCACTGTACCCAAAGCTGACCATCAGAATTGAGCTGTGGACCAGCGGAACTGTGTTTTCTGGAATGATGGAGCTCCATCCACTACTTCTGAGCTGGGGATGAGTTGGGAAGTTGGGATGAGGTCCTGACCTCTCTAATGTGCTTGATGCTGAACACAATCAAATCCACACAGCAGTGCTCCAAAATGTAGAACAAAAGTCCCTGGACAGTAGAGACTCTAAACTCTTTTTACAGCCTTAATTTCAAAAGAAATGAATGAACATGTCTTAATACTTCTGTCCGTATAACAGAGTCATCTAAAAATCAATTGACTATTTCAGTTTTTAAAAACAACACAAATGTCAGCAAAAACAGGCCAATTAAGTCCAGTGAAACAGCACTTGATCTTTTTTTGTGTAAAAAAGGCTGAATGAATCCACAAATGCTGCTTCAGAATCAGAGCCTCAGTCGGAGGCTTATGATTGATCTGTGTGGCTCGTCTACAGGCTGACCTGAGAGCAGCTCCGTCGCTGTAATTAATTTGTGCAGCAAAGTGGCCTGCTGATCGCTTCGAGCCTGACTGTCTGTTCTCCAATCTGTAGAGAGTGATAGCACATTCTCTCTCGCCCCATCTCTTGCTCGCTCGCTCTCATTCTATCTCTCGTTATTACAAATGCCTCACAGTGGCTCATATGTCTCCCTGCATTTATTAAACCATCACTAAATTAATTTCAGCCCCGTTTCAGCACCAGTCCGGTTGAATCTTTCCGGTCAGATTATCGTGGCTCAGAATATTTCAGCAGAGAAAAAGACTTGCAAATGGAATCTCACGGAACGTGAAGCGCATTTGATCTTTTCAATAAAGCATTTTTGAAAAAGGACATCTAATGTTAGAATTCATTCATTTGTTTAAGGTGGTTAGGAGCGATGTGATGGTGTGTGACTAACAGAATCCTCAGTTTAATAAAGAGACAGACAGAAATGCAGACACAAAATCAGAGAGAAGGCCAAAACTCACTTTAAAACTAATAAAAAAACAAGACACTCAAAAGAGGCCTATTGATCCATCAAAGGAAACACTGCATTTATCAAATACACTGCACTCTTAAAAATAAAGGTGTTTCAGGGGTTTCCTTGAGCAATGCCATAGAAGAACCACTTTTGATTTCATAAAAAACATTGGGCTTAATAAAGCAACCATTCGTAAAAGTATTTAAAACCCATTTATGGGTCAGTTTTTACAAAGATTTTATTGACAGAAAGACTTTTCTTTATTTTATCCCAATTTTCCATCCCAATTTGGAAGTGCCAATTGCTTAACGCAAGTTTATGACTATCTCCATCACATACGATACATGTGAAGCCAGTCATTGCCTCTTTTTGAAATACCAGCATTATTTCATTGCTGGGCAGCCAATGCACAGCCGGATCGCCAGCTCATATACCACGGCTATCAGGCGCCTGTGCCGTAGAGTATCACAGTAGCACCATCTACCCACCTTGATAGATTTATAAGAAAAAAATGTTCTTAAAACCCTCTTAGTTTTCTCAAAGCTTTTAATCACCAACCATTGTTAGAAATGTGTTCTTATAATCTACCTACACAGTTTTCATGTATTTGAGATTGAGATTTATTCAGTTTACAGGCATAACAGAAACATTTCGTCATATAGTGCATTTTACTGTGCATCCTCAGAAGTGGACACTAGCTATGCTCTGAGTTTCTACTCAGAAATTATTCTACAGGACAGAATAACACTGTGGCTGATCTGAGAACTAATGGGTAATGGGTTCTGAGCCAGTGATCAAATCTGTCGGCTCCAGTTTGCCAGACTTGATAAACACAACTCGACTGAATGTAAAGCATTGGGCAGATAAATTGATACACACATCATCCTTCATTTTTTAGTGTCACTTCACTGCGTGCTCTGACTCTGTGGGGTAAATGGATGGCTGCGCTGGCTGTCAACCTTTTTTGTGATCACTTCTCTTAGACTAATAAACAAACATAAAGCTACATTTTGTATCAACTGCACATTAAATAAATAACAGCTTCAGAACCTTGTTGATACTCCACCGACTGTGATAGGGAGAATGGCGTCTCTGGCATTCACACTCTGAGCCAGTGCACTATAAACTACATAACATAACCTGAGACATATTCGTGTACAGCCACCTCACTCAACATGCTTCTTTCACTTCAGATACTGCTTCTATATCTCCCAGCTTCTCCAGAAATATACATGTCCATGTCCAAGTGTTTTTGTATTTACTGCAGTGGTGTAAAAGTGAGTTTCTTCCAAAATCAACAGCATAAAAAATGTTCATCATCCAAGCCAGGACTTGGGGCTCCATCAACTGCGTAGCAGCACCCTATCGTGACCATAAGGAACACTGGCAAGCATTGGTTGAGGTCAGCTACTAAAGCAATAATATTTAACACTAGTAATGCCACAATAACCACCTAACAACAACTTAGCAACCACCAGGGAAGTTGCCAATAACAATATCCTAGCAATAATCACATGACATGCGGACCCCCACATGCATACTGCAGGTCAGTGCAGTGCTCTTTACCTTCCTTGGAACATGGCAAAGGTCATGGAACACAATACTAATTTCTGTCCCCTGACTTGCCACGTCAGTGTATCTAGACACAACCCCTTACAGAAGCTGTTCTTGTGCTGCAAAAATGCCAGAAGACGGTCACAGGGATTAAATTGACCTGCTCTGATCAATGACAGGAGCACAAAATAAGTTTGTATAGCAGCCCACTCGGGCTATCAGTATTCCCGCAGTGATGCCAAGACTGGCCAATATGATCAGAGAAGCACCACGTAAATGCCATCTTATCCACATCATAAAAAAGTTATTACCGCTTTCTCTCTCTCTCTCTCTTTCTCTCTTCACCCATTTCCCTTGACAGCAATGCCTTTTTAAATGCTTTATTGTTATTCTAACAATGACAGGGATGCAGAGTTATACATTTCAGAATCCTGTTCAGGAATGAGAGACGAAGGCGGTGAGTTCCTGGACTGGACAAGCAGTCTCTCTCTCTCTCTGTCTCTCTGTCTCTCTCTCTCTCTCTCTCACATACACACACACACTCACACACACACAATAAAAGCTGGCCCTATTGTGGGTAATGGGCATTACAAGGTCTTTTGATAACAGGACTGAAATGATCAGTAAGTGGGCAGACGGAGGAATGAATAAAAGACGAGACATGGGGGTTCAGGAGGAGGAGAAGGCAGGATGAAGGGATCAAGAGCTTATTCTTGGATGCGCCATGACCTCTCAGTACTGAGAATCAAGGCTTTGATCTTATTACACAAATCAAAACAAAAGTTAACTTACAGTCTACAAACTCTTACACACCGAATATGATTTTTTCATGCAAATTATTCGTGACAGAGACACATTAAAAACATGCATATACTTATTAAGACTTTCACACCAAGTGCGATTTGTCAGAAGTAGAAAACGCAACATAAGCTTTCTCCACTAATCACAGCTCTCGTTCTGGCAACTAAACAACTAGAGTTTTCCCTCCTCGCCTGTTAATCTGCATCTTCCAGATCTGTTCAAAATTACTTCAGACTCAGTCAACAAGGACCACGCTGTGTTTAGAAGTTTCACTGCTGGAAGAACTCTTTCTCCTTCTTGCATGCTTCCTTCTCTCATTCCTTCTCCCCTATGCAGTGCACTTTGCAGGTTGTAAAATTCCATCACGTTCACCGAGAGGTTATTTAAATTATGTAAAATAGCACTCAGACAAATCTCTATTTAAGCATTCTGTTTAATCATTCTGTGTTGTTTTTAATTAGTGCACTATGTAGGGTGTATAATGTGATTTGAGATGGGACCAATGGTACCTTCTCAGAAAGAGTAAATTGTGCAGGTTAGCAGTAAAAAGAAAGCTGTGTAGATGAAACTTTAGGATTTTAATGTTTCTGCACACATCTCATTGCTTATTTTAGAGACAAAGAGAAATTACATGTGAATTAAAACCTTGTTTCAGTCCTTTTCAGTAGCAGGTGCTTCAGTTGCTTCGTTCCTCCTGAACACATTCTACATGCTTGTGTTTTCCTGAATGACTTGGCAAATTTCTAATGACTACATATAAATATATAAATATTTTGCATTTTTAAGTCCATTTTTTTGCACTACTTTCAGTCTGTAACCTTAAGATGGAGTTGAAGGTTATAATATGTAACTGTTCCAGAGCAGAACTGTTAATAGATCAATAAAACCAAATAAAAAATGTAATCAGTAAAAGTGTATGACCTCAAAAGGTTTATTGCTTTTGATTTTAATTATTCTTTTTAATTTTCCCACATTTACTGATTTCCAATCCCCTCTACTATCTAGAGCAACCCCCCCCCACACACACCCCCACCCCCCAAAACACATAATGCTACCAGTGCTGGGAGGATGAAGGCCGGCACACTCTTCCCCCGAGACATATTGAAGTTCCACCACATCTTTCAAACTGCCACTAACACAACACCACTGAAGCTTAACACACTGTGTAGGAGCAAGCTCACTGAGTGATGAGGGGTGTGGGAGGACAGTTATGCTCTTTGAGAGC
>CM067504.1:33455262-33632762 GCA_034509495.1 Acestrorhynchus altus | reverse complement strand
GTTAAATTGCTGTTTTGTTTTGTTTGTTTTGTTTTGTTTTGTTTTGGCCCATAAGATTACTTTTACACCACTGGGATTCTGAACTACTAAAGACACACTCAATTGGCTAAAGCATTAGCTATCCTTCCTGCCCAAAGAGAATGTGGTCAGCCACACTATGAAGAACGCTTGTTTGAACCCGACTCCCACCGGGCACCACTAAGCACTTTTCATGCAGGCTAAGCCACATGGGGGTGGACAGTATGAAGTGCTTTGAGAGCAAGAATCGTGCTCAAATGGCTCTTCTTCACGCTCTCTTCCAAAGGTTTGGCGGCTTGTCATGCAACCGTGACGTGAGAGATATGTGTGAAGTGAAGTCGTGCCAGGGGAATTAGTGTCAGTCAAAAGGACAAGCCTCTATCTCCTACTTATCTCTTAAAAGGGGACAGATCATGCCACTTTATCTCTCTTCCTTATGTTCTGTCCTCTGTTGCTCACATTCTTACTTGCTCTAAAACATTCAGGATTTCCCGGTAAATGATAAATCCTTATTTAATAAAGTGCTCACTGAAGTGAACAGCACACAATATGCTGTCAGTAGCCATAGCTGAAAAAAGACAGAAAAGAGCAGAAATGGTGCATGAAGAATAATGAACTACACTTTCAACTGGAAGACTTTGGCTTTCACTGGACACTGGAAATCCACTGCCAGGTGAAGGAAAGAAGATGCTTGGAGCCACACATTGCAGGCAGTTACATGCTGCATTCCAGGATCAGAGTAATATACTGACATAATACACATATCACAACAAACTACAAGACTTACACTATCATGATGTTCACATGTGTGATGAATTATCAGTGAGGAATGCAGCTCAAAAATAGCTAAGGTTCATTCCAACTGAATTAAACCCTAAGGCCAAAGAAGCCTTCCAGTTTACTTCTCTGTCTACATGTACATGCTCAACCTGCATGCAGACTCTGACTGATCAGCAAGAAAAAATGGGTCTGTTTGCTCTCTTTTTTTGCTCAGTGTTCAAATTTCAGTCCTGAAATGGGATAATACTGATACATACATAAATAACAAAATAATAAAGGAAATTCAGGTTGTTATTTTATTTTATTATTATTTTATTTTATTATTATTTTATTTTATTATTTTAATATTTAATCATTACAAATAACTAATCAAAAGTTGGGCTTTTTTTAGTTAAAAATCAAAAATGTCCAACATGATTTCTGAGATGTGCTATAGTTGGTCTTGGTGCCAGATGCTAAGGGACACCTTGAGTCTTGTGAAGTCCATGCCTCGAAGGGTCAGAGGTATTATTTATTATTCTTAATATGCATTACACATTATTTTATTTTATTATTATTTTATTTTATTATTTTAATATTTAATCATTACAAATAACTAATCAAAAGTTGGGCTTTTTTAGTTAAAAATCAAAAATGTCCAACATGATTTCTGAGATGTGCTATAGTTGGTCTTGGTGCCAGATGCTAAGGGATACCTTGAGTCTTGTGAAGTCCATGCCTCGAAGGGTCAGAGGTATTATTTATGATTCTTAATATGCATTACACATTTTTACCCACATTTTGTTTTCTCATTTATGAAATAAAAAGTGTTTCACTCAAAGAAACATTATTAAAATTGTAAGATACATAAAAAAAATTGCCAATGGAAAAATCAAGCATTTTCATCCAAAAGAATGTAAGAAATATTGTGGTGGGTCTGAAGATTCTCAGAACAAAATTGAGAATTGAGAAGTTAACCAGTCCACTGAGTTCTTGCTGGTACAGTAATTTACTGTGTAGTGGGGAGTATGCAGGAAGGGAATGAGGTGGGCCTTGTGTGCAGCCCTATTTTTAAGGTGCAAGAGTTTGTCTTTTTCCTGTATTATCATCAGACACTGACCAATCCAAAATGGGTCTATTTCAGTCAGTATATATAGGTATTAGCTAGTAGACACCTGGGTCAATTTTGTGGGATATTTTCATAATTTGACCTAACTTTCATTCATCTACAAATAGGATAGTATATGTGTAGGAAGATCTTCATTATTAAGTCCAAAAATAAATAAATTAATACATTAAAAAAAACCTCTGTTTTTTTCTGTTGGAGTCAAAGTAGTTTTAGGCCCAAAAGGAAGAGCAGTGTCGACTGTAGAGAGCTTGCATTTGTTGGGGTTTCATTGCTGACTGTTCTGTTCAGGGTCACACATTTCTTCTATGTGTACACTTACACTTACTCTTGCTTCCATTCCTGTCAAGTTTTCATCAATCACCAACCCCAGTGCCCACCCAGCTCTCAGCTCTAGTATAGGAAAAAAAAATCAGACATGCAATCAAGCAACACCGTCCACAAGAGCACTCAAATCATCACCAAGAACAAAAATAAGGAGACAGACTAGTTAACCCCTTTACCCTCATCAGGCAGCAGCAACCCTCCTGCGGCCAGCATTAATGCAATCCTGTCCTGACAGCCTATAATTCCGAACTCCATTACCATTCCAGAAACATGTGTGGAGAGAGACCTTCGATTTCAGGGGAACGATCAGGCAGTAAATATCTAAACGAACTGTGTCAAAATGATAGATTTGTTGGTGCACGATTGATTCCATGAACCCCCAACCAAACAAGAGGAGCAAATTTGGTGCAAACTTCTTAAAAGGAAAAAAATAAAAGAAGGATAAGGAAATTTAGGTCAAGTTCCAACCTAAACAAAGCACTCACGTGTTCACAAACAAGCTATTCTTCTACACTTGAAATAGATTTTGACATCACAGTGAAATGCGTGGAGTCTACCTTTATTGCACTGCAGGTATACAAAGACAGGAGGGATTTGAGCTTCAAAGGAAGCACTGATGACCCTGAATCCAACTCCCACAGTCTAAAAATACTGCAAGGCCTAAAGACGCCTTAATGGAGGAGAGTGTTGAATTTCGGTTCTGAAGCAGCACACATGGGAAAGGGCTTATGTCTGATAAAGCTCCGCAACGATTCTTGTCATTTCCAGGATTTATGGAAATCCACAGACGAGTCTGAAATATGTAGAGTGGTCTGTCTCTTCCACTTTCTCCTTTTGTTGAGCTAGTTAGACTTTGTGTTTGTGGTGAAGACACAGAAAATGCCCTCAGATTGATATATACACACACAACACATTGGGATATATAGCCATGTATCTAGCCACCTATCCATTCAACTATCCATCCATCTATCTATCCACCCACCTATCTATTCATTCTTCCTTCCATCCATCCATCCATCCATCCATCCATCCATCCATCCATCCATCCATCCATCCATCCATCCACAGATTCATCCATATATGCATCTAGTAAACCATTTATCAATCTATTTACCATTTAACCATGTAAGTACTATTTATCCATGTATCCATTCATCTATCCATCCATCCAACTATTTTTCCATCCATCCATCTTTCTAACCTAAAATGTGTTATACACTCTCCTCTATTTTATCATTTCCCAGAATTGCAGTGTGAAGTCATGACCTCCACTGCAAATGTGACCCACACAATGAGTTTTTTTTTTCCTTCAAACAGGAAAATTGCAGTGCAGTGCATCCCTGTGCATGAAAGAACACTACGGTTTGTATCTGATGAGATGAGCGGCCAGCTTGCCAAGCACAGCAAGTCAACGAGCCCACATACGGCTTATCCAAGTCATCCATTCAGAGCAGGAAGGAATAGCGGTGTCCTCTGCGCAGCTAGTCTAGGAACAAGCCTGGGAACAATGGATTGTGTCAACAGATGTGACCTATGGACCATGCAGGAATTAAATGGAAGCTGAAGATTTAGCTTGGAATGGTCCACAAACAATTTGGAACAGAAAAATGGAGGAATGAACCATCCCATATTTTCATATGTACAGCTGTGTCAGTCTTTGAGCAGCACAGAAATGAAACTGTTTGCATCCTTGATTCCATGAGACAAGATCCCTTCTGGGAAAGGGGGTGGTTTAACTGATCACTGATCACTGATCAGTGAACCGCGAACCTCAAAAATATACACCAATTTTCAACACCTCGTTCAAATTACAATGTGCCAATTCTCCCACAATAAGGTTCTGCATCATGTATTTTTTCCAAATGTATGTCTGCACTCTCCAAAATCATATTTTATGATTTCAGGAAATCATCGGTGAAGAACCGAGAAAATTCTAAATATTGAAAAATGTATTTATGATAAACTGTGAGATTCAGCTTAAAATCATGTTATAAATGGCCTAAATATCAATTCTCAGTTCCTTATGAAAGTCTTTTAAAAATAAACTCTGTCATTTATTATTCCTGGCTCCCCACAAAGGGTGAACTTGGGGTTAGTTACAGCATTTGATGTCGCCAGCCCACAGTGAAACTGGATCACAAGCTGATGTCACTGTACAGCTCACAGTGACCTGATGAAAGGAAGCTCTGCTTAAGCATGTGAGCATGATAATGTGACAGATACTGTGGTCAGATGTGTCCAGTCTCGCATAAATAAGGCTTAGATTTCTGTTTATAATCTAATATGTCTAATATGAGGTATAGCCATGTTAGCTACAGTACATTATCCTCACAGTCCAAGACCAAGATACAATAATCTCCAACTTTTTCTGTATTGGAAATATTAAGGTCCGGAATCTGGCAGCACAAAGGTGATTCAAATGTGTTGCCAAATCAGGTGATCCTTACATCACTTAGGCTTCCACCAAACAGTTTGGTGGCCCAAGTATGATTATGAAAAACAGGCTCAGACTGGTTTGTAAGCATTCCATGGCAAACCAAGTCAATGTGAAAAAGCCACCAGAATAATTACCCTCCAAAACTGTTTGAACTTGCATTGAAAAAGGGGCCTACTTCGTTTACTATGAGGGTGAAACTACCTCCACCATGTGTGGAAGCTGAACTTTCACCTGTCTAGTTCTCACTGTGAGCTCTCAAAATAGTGCTCTACTATGCCACTGAGACGATATTTCAATAATAAAGTAATGAATTTTGGCAAATCAAGCACATTTCTGGAGAAATACCAAATCAAATATGGTCAAAATGCAAGATGACAACAAAGATGGTCTATTCAAATCCAAATTCAAAGGTAACTGCATAACAATCTATGTTCTGTTTCTAGATCACTTCTAACTGGAGCACTTATTTTTAATTGAAGTAACAATACTTGAGTTACTCCAGCACCTCTGAAGCTCAAAATAAACCACAATATAAATCATTCAGACGTTTGGGAGCTACTTCACTCTCTCTCCTTCCAAAATATGTGGGATAGGCCAAGCTGAACATTTGACAGACTACATCTCCTGTCATGCAAGAACATATTAGCACCCCCCTCCCCACCCCCCGAGCCTGTTCACCCCTCCACTTTCCAATAGGCACTCTTACTCTCTCTCTCGTTCTGTCTCTCTCTCTCCTCATTTTCATCTCTGCCTTTGTCTACATCAGGTCTCTGGCAACACGAGTGTAATTCAAGCAGTGCTATATTAGAAGCCAGACTCAATCAGAGAGACAGTCTGCAAGCAGTATGTCTCCACAGGAGAGACGAAGTGGCCCACTAAACACCCACCCCCCTTGACAACACCCTTGATTAGACAATCAGATAGTGATGACTTCAACAGGCAGGCAGATGGTGGCTTTTCTGTTGTTAATTTATTAATAAGCACTCACATATTTTTATCAAACATGATCTGCTTGTTGCTCAGCTTAAAAAAAAAAAAAACAGACTTTGAAGTTTTTTGGCCTGGTTTCATTTCACGACAGCTCATGTCCTCGATTTTTGCCGGAAGGCTTTGTATCCTATTATGCCTTCTATTACAGCACAGGTCAAGGGATGATCTTTAGCTCACGTGTGTCTTCCTCACCAGATAATAGACCTATCCCACAGATATGAGTCCCTATACGGCCTTGTTATGGTGTTCTACCCCTTAAATAGCACCCTGTGCTGGGACGTGGCCGCGCTCTCCCGCAGAGTGTGTAAGCAATCTCTTGTAGTGGTGAAGTGTCAGGGCAGAACATCAGTCATTTGAGGGAGGTTAAGTTAGCTGGCAGCTGGAGATTGGTCTTGCAGGCTGACTCTATTGGCTTTAAGGGGAAGAAGCACCGCAGCACAGGGACGTTGAGCGCTATAGGAGACAGCTGACTGAGAGTGACACTAGGCTTGATTGCCATTTGTCTGACTGTGAACCAAAAACTGAGAAGCTGCCTTAGAGAGTTCTGGCCTACTGAGCACAGTGTGAAGTGGAAGAGAGATCCAGAAAGTCTTGATGAGGTCAAGAAGAGATAGGAGTCAATTCAACTTTGGAGAAGAATGAGAGAGATGGTTGGAGTTTTCGTTTCATTTGGGCAGTGTTGTGATTTTGTTAAGATTAAAAGCATGAGCTAGCTGAAGTATATTGTGTACAGAAGTATGTGAACACTGGGTTTGGGTAACAGTGGAGTTGAGATTTCAGTAGTGATGATGGAGCTCCATTCAATAGCATTGGGATTAGTTGGAGTGGTAGAACTAATCTGATCTTACTGACGATATTGTGATGCTGAATGCAATCAAATTCTTCGTACCAGGAATAGGAATAACATCGGAATAGGAATTGCAATAACATACTTTTACATGTAAACTGCAAACGATATATTAGCCTCAAGCTAACATACATTATACGGACAAAAATATTGGGACACCAGCTCATGAATGGTTTCTTCTGAAATCAAGGGCATTAAAATAGTGTATCCTGCTCTACTGTCTAGTGAAGGCTTTCTGCTAGATTTTGCAAAACTGCTGTGAGGATTTGATTGCATGGGTTAATCACCAACCCACCTTATCCCCAGTTCCACAACTCATCCCAAAAATGCTGGAAGGAATGTATTTGGGCATTCAGTGTATCAGTCATGCAACTCATCGCATTGTCCCATCTCTTAACAGCAGTAAAGATTTCTGCATTTGATTTTCTCCTGTAAAGTGTGATGAGCAGAATGTCCAACAGTGTAAACAGGCAATGTGGTAAATATTAATAACATCCCAAGATAGAAATGTGTGGATAAATAAAAAAGTAAATAATGTTTACGCTAGAATGGTTGAATGCTTGAATCAACACAGACAGATCTTCAGTCAGAGAAATGCATGAGACTGTAATAAGTATCAAATTAATGGTTGTTTGGTTAGTCATAGCACATACTGTACTGACATTTACATGTAAGTCAGTCTGTTAACAGGAGCCACTGGTGTTCGTCACCTGACTGGATTTCATACATTTGATTCTGATGTACTTTTAGCATTTCCGACAGCAGTCTTCATAATACCACAGAAGATCAAAGGAAACTTGTGAAAAAATAATGTTTTATCTTTAGTATATAGACCCTGCTGACAGATACAAGCATCAGTTTTCGTGACACTTGCTGGGGTGAAATTACATAAAAATGATAAAAGCATATCCTAGTGTCTGATTATTGGATAAAGCCTTCGTCATAAATGGATTATGCATGTGAAGATGTGCACCAAATGATTACCTTTTTTTTTATTTGTGATGTGTTATGTTACTGTAATTTTACTTTTAACATTGGATGATTGTGTTACATTACTGTAACATTTCATTTAACATGGGGTGACATGGGGTGATATAAAACAGTAAGTGTATAAGACAATTATCCAGACAGGACTGGATATTATGTTCATTGGCTGATTTGGTTGCACAGAAATCAGAACACCTAACAGATAGTGATGGGGAATAAAGGTCAAAATGTGGAAAAGAAGGAGAGGCAAATGAAGAGAGACAGAAAGAGGGGGAGAGAGAGAGAGAGAGAGAGAGAACATTCTAAGTGTACATACCTGTGGGAACTGCAGCGTCCATAGAAGGCCTCTCCCAGGTGTTGACTTGCTCCCAGGCGAAGCCATTGGTCCCCAGAGCCACGCTGTACCCACACTTACTGTAGTGCTCCTCAAATGAACAGCTGCCTGCAGGATACACACACACAGACACACACACACACACAAGTGAGCGAGAGGACAGATCGCATATGTCAACATGATTAAGCCACAGACTCACATCATTATTTCATCTCCTCTAAAATCACGATTTTCCACCACATTAAGCTTTGTGTTTGCCAGGAGCTACGGATTAAAAAAGCCTGAGTCGAGATAGCACTAATTAAATGCACGCTATGTAATGCGTGTTTTGGAATTGCGACAGAGAGAATCGCTGAGAGCTTCTGAACAGTCATTTATGTGTTCTTTAATCTACTCTCTGTGTTTTCTTTTTCCTGACATGTCTTCTGAAGATGGTTTTGGAATAAACAGAACCACAGACACACTCAATCCTCTCCCGGTCCTACACGGGCACGTCCTAATTTGCATTTGTCCTAGTCATGCAAATCACATCCATTTAAATATGTATGTACAATATGATGAAACTCTTGCCTTTAGGTTAATTAAATTTATATTGCTGCATAATTCACAACACAAATAGTCAACGCTGGTTCTCAATTTACTTGGAAATTAAAGGGAGAGATAAAAAGCCTTTGAAAAAAGGAACAATCTGCTGTGGAAGCAAAAAGAAATTGAGTCTTGGAAAAAGAAGAGACTTGGTGTCAATGGCCTCTATCAAGTGCATCAAAGACATTCAATATAGACTATAGAGTCCTTTAAAGTCAATAATAAATTGTTCACAATTCTCTGTGCAAAACTATCAGCCATTTATTTCTTTTGCTTGATCGAGTCATCTTTCACTGAGAGGACAGGGACAGAATTAAAATGCATTTGATTCTCAGTTGCTGTTGCAACCTTTAAGCAGAAAGTGTTCATTTATTCACTGAAACACTAATACTAGAACACAAATAACATCCCTATAAAAAGTAGTTGTTATACTTTGCATTTGCGTTAATTAAAACATCTCCGAAGCTCTCCTCATGGACGACTAGTATTGTGCATAGTTTTCCTCCAACACCTGGTTTGGTAAATCAGTGATGTTAAATCAGGTGCACTGGTGATGGAATTGATCACATTCACACACTGTCTCGAAGCACCCATAAGAAACCTGGAACCAGGCTTTGTTCTCCAACCTAGCTCACAAGATCTCAACTACATTCTTCACTCTGAGAAATGATTCTTCCTCTTTATTTTTTACCTGTGACTTTTCCAATGAGACCTGGAGTTTGTAAAACCTATAAACAAAAGTCTATACTACTGATTTATCTGTAAAAACAGTCTTTATAACGGAATTCATTAAAAAATAAACCTTTCTAAATGTACATAAAGCAATAGAACATGAGACGGACTGTGTTATCGTGAAATAACTGCATGGGTGTGATGAAGCAGACATCAGCCAAACGTGAATATCATGTTTCATCACAGCCATGATGTTATGTATGATATCACATGACCTCAAGGGTTCTACTGAGTTCTACTGAGAGCTGAGTCACATGACTGACCAACCTCACAACTCCCAGAGACACGTGTGGTAACACACAGACAATCCCCAAACCACAAACACAAAGAGAACACTTCCCTGAGCTACAATGAGACCAGACCAGATCCCCACTCTAATCGAGTTTTTGTGTCCGAATGCCTCCTGCTGAGCCAGCGAGGGCTGCGTTTATAGAAACTGTTGTGAGAGTCCTCCTCAAGCAGCTTGACCTGATCCGCAATCAGGGTGATAAGAAACCGGTGAATCTGAGTGCTCCACATAGTCTTTAATCCTTTTAATATCTTTTTTGCTCTTTGCTTGGCTCGTTTACTGAAGGAGTTTCCGCTGTTATTTACATAGCAGCGCCATTCAATGGAGTGATATGTGCGTGAAAAAACATGCTGCTGCCTGCGGTTTGAATGCTTCTCATCCAATCAGCTTGCACGGCCAGACCTAACTGTTGTATAACGTTCTATTTTCTATTTCATAAAACACTTATGCAGATGTCATGTATTCTTGACCATGAGTCCCACCTTTGAGTAAAATGTTACTATTGCTTTTTTTTATTTTTCATTATGAATCAGTGACTGCAAGAGTAGCACATAATAGGCTGTGGGGAATTGCTCGCATAGCCCCAAATCTTAGTCTTGTTCCTTTAGGCATGTGTCATTATGCCAAATCCTTGTTACTAGTGTGCTTTGGCATTGTGAGTGGAACAGACGGTAGAAATCAGTGTCCATCTGCTGGGCTCGTGAAGATTTGCACCTTTTTTATACTTCTGATGGATGGGAGAAGACTGAGAGTGTCTTGGGGAGACAGAAGCAAAGGATTCAGGTGAGGTGTTGAAGGAGCCCATTAGTTTAGCTTGGCAGAGCTGCTAAATTGAATGAGCTACAAGTTGAGTAGTGTGCGTAGTGCGTGTGTGTGTGTGTGTGTGTGTGTGTGTGTGTGTGTGTGTGTGTGTGTGTGTGTGTGTGTGTGTGAGTGAGTGAGTGTCTGTGGGTGCATCGGCCTGTCAGGAACGCCTCTGCGAAAGCCGTCGGAAGGTAGAGAACAAGTTTAGCGTGTTATTGCGAGTTTCCTGTCCCGCTGCGTGACCACATCAGGCCTCTGCAGTGTAATTCAAACTGACTAACCAAGTGAGGTTTCATCTGAGGCGGCGGACATGACCAATCCGCTCTCTCGCTCCCTCTCCTCACCTCCCCCCCCCAGTGCTCTGACTGCAGCCGTCTGCCTCAGGGAGAGCGAACCTGAGCTCCTTCCTCCCTAAACACCCCTCACTTTACACAATTGGGACATGACCGCAAAAATAGCATTCCAAAGTAGAGGGTTCTCTGTCAATTGTGAAGAACAAGGCTAGTCGCAGATCATGCCTGTTCTCTCCAACAGTTCAAGGTCCTGTTTACACTTCTATATTCAGTTCAAGGTCCTGCTTTGGACATACAGGTATGACCTTAAACAATAGGGCCACCACCCCCCCAACCACCAATGACCTGATTCTCCTCCACATTTCTGCTTGTTTTAATGAGGTCTGTAGGTCTAGCTTTATGGTTCCACCCTTTAAACCACGACTGGCAAGGTCATCTGAGATAAGAGGAAACATTACAAAGACCATTTTATATTGGAAAACCTAAACATTCTACCAAGAATTTTCGAACAAGGCACAATAGTCTGGAGAAAAAGCATTTCCAACTCATATTACATTGTGTTTCCGTGGCGCACTGTAAAATAGTTCCACAGTGCAAACTCCAAACTGTTCTGTTACTCCTAACTGCTGCGGGCTGGGAATAATGTCTATTAATGGTGCCTAAAGGGTGTCAGAATGTACTTTCCTAGAACACAGCAGCGGGAACCAAGGACAGAAACTGGATCAAGATTGGATCAGCTCTAATCCCAATCCATTGGCTCAGCATGAGATTTCACTAGAAAAAATAATGGTATACTGTGGATCACAGTGAAACCATTTACTGTCCTTCCCTGAAATAGGGATTGTGAAATTCCAACTCTGAATTTCTGTCCCTGAATTTGTTGTCTGAAGCAGACCATGACTGTTTATCCTTCCTACCAAATAAATATTGTGAGTTTATCCTAGTTTATGTGATAGTCCAGCCCACATTTCTCCCACAGCCATCCCACTTATATCCTGTCTTGCTGTTGTTTTCCTGTCTACATTGTTGTATTTGTACAATTCATTGTATTCTACCTTGCGACTGTACATTGTTCTTTGGACACTTACTACACAACAGAGACATTTTACTTTGAGAATTATAATTCTTGTTCCAGTACAATTCTGACATCGACTTTCAGAAGTTATAGCCATCTTCAATAGTGCCATCTGTGTGGATTTGGTGGGAAACTGAAAATAAATATGGTACTGGGGGGAGGATGGGAAGTATGTCTCTATTAGTCTGCATCGATTGCCGGATTAATTAAAGCTATCTGAGCTGTTATCCGTGTTTATTGAACTGGACATAATAGGTTTAGTTCCAGCCTGGGTATTTGTCCGCTCGCTCAGAAATGCTGCCAGAAGGAAGGGAAAAACAAGGCACTCTGGAAGACATATGCTTCTTATCGCTAATGTAATTAAAGCAACTAAGATGACAGTAAATTTAATATGTCTTAACAAAGACCCTAAACAGAGGAGTCCAGAGCCTGGACTCGAAACATTTAGCTGTCGTTGGTGTGCTCTCAGGTTTCTGAGGCCGCTTAAGGCACAGTAGGATGCTGAAGTCGTCTTCCAGAGTTGGAGGATGAATGAGATGGTTAGCAGAGCAGCCACTGCCCCAAGCAAGCCCAAAGTCATGGTCACGGCAGGAGAGCTTGTCTGATTTTAATCTGCTGTTCTGGTCTTCTCTACTACTGCTCTACTGTGGAAGCTGTCATTTTTTAGAGATAAAACAGCAGAGCGGTCAGGTTTGATAGGTGATCTGTTGGTGACACTTTATATGAGTGGGTTCATTAACAGTTTGTTAATTATTATTTATTTGTTGTAACATCCATTCATAATGTGATGTGTTAATAACAAATATTTTAATTATGGACATAGAACATTATTCTCAAAATAATAAATCATTATTATAAAACTAAAAGGTAATAATAATAAATGAATCATAAGTATTATTATTAAATATTATTATAAGTATTATTATTACTATTAATAATAGTTCATCTAGACTGTTTTGCAGCAACATTCAACATCTAAAAATATCCAAACATCATTGTTCATGCGTAAACAAATAAAGCTAGGGATGTGTGGTTTAGTGATAATCACAATAGATTTGTTACTTGTTGTTTGTTTATCTCCTCCAGACAGTCCTATTCTCTCAGCAGACTAGACAAACTGTGTGTGCATTTGCACATCTTTGTCAGCAACATCTGAACACGTAGTATAGCTCTGCTTCAGTCTTCCTCGGTCTTGTTTGACTTCAGTGTAGGGAAAATTAAAATAGAAGTGAAGCAGGGTTCTTCATCAGCACCACTGCTCACTGATCTGACATCTTTACAGAGCGCTGAGCTCATCATGAGACAACTTTGAGATTCACGTCTTCACTCTTTTGTTTTCCTTTCATGGAAAGTGTAAACAAACACTCCTTTCATGATAGCAGATGTTAAGCATCGTCTGCAGTCTGTTCTGCTCTGTGTACGAGCTCCACATCTCTCTGTTCAGCAAACATCACCCTGACGAAAGAGCACGATGTTAGAGCCGATTTCAGAAAGTGTGTCTTGACGGCAGTGTGCCCGCAGAGGGGGAGGCCTCCCCCTCCGCCTCCACCTCCCTCTGCTCTGGGCCTCTCAGAGGAGCAGCTGTGAGGGAGGGAAGGGTCTTCACCGCCTGTGATGGAGATTGAAGCTGTTGGTTGTGTGCTTTGGGCGACTTATCAATAATGGATCAAATTGGTAGGCAACATTAATTAGGGGAAGATGAAGAGCTGGTGTTTTGGAGGTTGTATATATGCACTCATGTTCCTTCATCTCAGAGGAGCCGGTGCTCATGCTCCCATCTCCAAAGCTGGAGCATTAATTGTTTGACACTTTTTAATATGGAGTATGAAAACGTCTCCTCTGGAACAGGGTCTGGCGGAGTGCTGATGGTAAAATGTGTCAGTATCACTTTATTTCGAGGACACTTACAAAGGAACGTATATGTAAGCATATTGTCTCACCACGGCTGTCTGATCAACTCATAGCAGCGCAACACACACTAACACACCACCACCACGTCAGTGTCACTACAGTGCTAGGAATGACCCATTAACCACACAAAACCTGCTCTGTGGCAGTCCTGCTGGGTCCTGAACAACAAGATCAGGGTGAAAGGAGGTTAACAGCTTATGCAGAGGAACAGATGCATGAATTATACAGTAGATCTAAAAAGGGTTCCTGTATGGTGAAAAAAATTGAAAAAATAGACACTGAGTATAGAAACAAGAAGGATGGGTCACCAAGGACCCATCAAAGGCAGCATCTAAGGGAATATTTGCCCACTGTCACCTCTAACTTGCTCACCAAGGGTTTATGTTTTATGTCTTGTTGATCTTTTGTCTTCTTACTAGACTTCTGTACGCTTGATTTGAGGCAGTCAATTTTAAAAAATCACTATACAAATAAATCTGATTTGATTTGTGGACTTTATATTTATATGCTAGTGAATTGTGTGAATAAGAATTTTGTAATTATTGATTTACATTATTTTGGTGAAAAAAACTTTCTGAATCACAATAAATTGTGGATTTTAAAGCTATTTAAACTAACAGACCAGACAGGAATGTTTGTGCACATACAGGATGCTGGTGAAAGTCCAGCATCTTGTTTATCATTGCAATAAATATGGTTCCAACAAAATATTTGGAGGCAGAAATGTAATGCTGTAAGTCTACTCTCAGCCAGATCCGGTAGTTGATTCAAAGCAGTACTAGTGCAGTGAAATATACTGTATGTCCAAATGTTTATGGACACTAAGCTGCACCTATTGCTGACAGATAATTACTGTAGAGAAGTACCGGCAATAGATTAGGACTCTCTGAAGCTTATCAACAAGCACAAACCTATTGGCACCATGCCTAATGCCAGGTGCACAATCTTTTGGGATGGGTTTTTCACCATCCAGTATCCTGACCTCTTGTTGACAAACTGTTTTTGAAGGCCACATCAACCTATGCAGCTAGGTTTGTAGGGTTCAGATACAAAAATGAAATCTGATTACTTGTAAATAACATCTCAAATAGGGCTGCAGCTACTGATTATTTTAGTTATATAAATGTGCATATAGATCCACTGTGCTTGCACACAGGAAATTTGTCCACTGTATTTAACCCATCCGCACAGTGAAACGCACATATACACACTAGTGAATTCACACACTAGGGGTCAGTGAACACATGTGCCCAGAGTGGTGGACAGCCCTATTCATAGTGACTGGTGAGCAGCTGGGAAATTAGGTGCCTTGCTCAAGGGCACATCAGTCATGTTCTTCCAGTTCAGGGATTCGACCCAGCAAACTTCTAGTCACAAGTTTCCCTAACGACCATGCCGTTAACATATATATATATATATATATATATATATATATATATATATATATATATATATATATATATAGACCACTCTCCTAAAACTTAAAAAAAACTGGACATGCATGGACTGGATACCTTCTGCAGAGGTGCTGAAGCACTGAAGTCATACTATTGTGCTAGGCTGCTTTTACAACAGCTGTACTGTGCTGAGTTCATTCAACTGGAAATGAACTCAAATTGTGTTTTTCTACTGACCCATATCTTCTGTTTTTCTCTTGCTATTTTTTTTCTTTGTATGTTCTGCGCTCAGTGCCATCAATTTACATTTCCTTCACATCACCTGTGTCCTCCATGCGGACATTCAGCCAGCTGTACCTGATTATATAGATTAAACAAAGCATTGAGGCACATTTTTGTCAGTGATTTATTCGAGTTACTCATAGAATTGTTTCACACCTAATCTCAACAGATCTAAATCTAATTTACCTGTACTCTAAACAGAGTCCTGAGTAGATTGCACAAATGCACCCACACAAGTACAGGTCTTTCAAAAACATGCTTTCACTTAAGGACGCTCACCAATTGTTCACACACTGGCCATGAGTAGGATGTGTTGTGCTGCTCATGTGGGCTTTCACGACTTTATCTTTGAAACAGAAACTTAGCTCTCATATCATACTCACCAAAATCACATTTAACACTTCCAATCTCTGAGTTAAACACTGCCGTTAAAAACACAGTGCTGGCCGGACGCCCACAGACGCCAAACTTCCAGCTCTCTGTGGACTAAGGAAAAGTATCGCGTGGTGTGCCAAAGTTGGAATTCTTGGCATCCTCAAATCTCTTGTGGGCTTTTGAAGACAAAGTGTTCATTTGTGTTCTGCATCTCTGGTGGGTAATGATTGGCAAAGATAATCAAATAAGGCTGGCCCAGTTAAGAACAAAAGACAAAAACAGCCCAAATCTGACAGGATGTAAAGTGTCTCAGACTCAGAATTCAGGGTGTCTAAGGATTTTCGAGAACTAAAAGCTCAAGAATTGTAAATGGTTCCACTTTTGTTGAATCAAACAAGCTTTTATTACTATACACTGTACAGAAAATCACTTCTATTCAATACTAATACGGTGTATTGTGGTTATCTTTTGGTGTTACGTTAAACCAGCTTTAAAAGGCTCTATATAGAAAAAGATGTTTATTTTTCTCGTATACACTCTAAGTAAAAAGGATTCTAAATAGCAGTGAAAATGTAAGGCTCTTCGATAATGGTGAAGTTCTTTTTCACGCTACATGGAACTTCATGCTCTTTTGTTCTTTGCTTTTTAAAACCTCTATATAGAAAAATATCATCCACCAAGAAGATCCATTTAAGCTGAGATAGAACCTTCAAGAATAAATGGTTTGATATAGAACAACTCAAAAAAGAACCTTTTAAAAACGATTTTTAAGAGTGTAGCTGTTTCTTTATAGAACTTGATTAAAAAAAAGAATTTCTTTTCACTGCATATGATGCTGTCTCTGGCATCACGAGAACTGTGTTCTGCAGCAGCCAGTACAGTCCCTCTGAATGTCTGGGCATAAGATGCTTTGCATATTAATCCCCTGATGGAATGTCTAGAACACATCCTGAGGCTCAGTATTGACATTAATCTCTTTCCTGCATGGGCAGAATCAGGTGGGCTGCTTTAGTGAAAAGGGCAGCGCTGAACTCTTCGGTTCTCAGTTTCTGTTCCCCCCAGAGACGGAGATCCAGTGCTTCAGGGAGGAAATACACTGTCTCATGTCTGCTGCAGTGGAAACATTCACTTTAATATGACAGCAGTGGATTTGGGCTTTAAAAATGTGAAGTCTCTCTGCTGGAGAGGCCTGGCGTTCCCTGTGTTCACCTCCGAAGAAAATGAGGAGAAAGAAAAACCTCCACCTTATGGAAATGGTTCCTAGTATATTAACTTACTATATCACTGTAATAGTGAATAATGAATTCAGATCAACTGTTCTCTCTCCTTTCTTCTTCTATACTCTCCATACACACACACACACACACACACACACACACACACACACACACACACACACACACACACACACACAGCCCGACCGTCCTTGGCAGTTAATTATTTTCTGCTTCATAGTGAAGGTTTGAAGCAGCAGAAATTCAAGAGCAGAGAAGGCACGGCCACCTCGCAAGGTAATTCAGGACGTTCCTCAAAAGAACATTCATAAAAATTGACCAATAAAAATGATTAACCCTTTCTGTGTTCTGCAATTTACCCACCCTGTAGTTAAGAGCATGGTAATTATACTGTTATTTATGGAACCTTTTTAAAAAACATGGTTCTATAAATCCCTTCCTGTATTGTTACTAGTCAAAGAACCATTTTCACTGTGACTCTCCACTAATGGTTCTATTTACTACTTTAAAAGGTCCCTTGACTCAAACGACAGTGGAGCCCATTTTGGTGCTAGACAGAACCATTTTGAAAAAGTTGTATATAGTAAAAAACAAAAAACATGAATAACCAATTTTTACTTATCTTTTGACTTATTGTATCACTGTCAAACACACAAGTTTCACTCTACATACTAGGTCCTGATGGTTCTAAATAATAAAAAATGTTCCTCACAACAATAGTGAAGCCTTTTTCCAACACAGAACTACTTTAAAAGGCTCTTTGTAGAAAAACATTTTTCACACTCATATGAAAAACCCTTAAACCCAGCAAAGCCTTCAAATGGTTCTGCAGAGTTTCTTAAAGAAAAAGAAAAATATTAAATAGTACCCAAATGGTTTGCGCCATTGTTACAAATAAAACAGGCCTTTTTCTCTGTACACTCTAAACCATGGGTCACCAACCCTGCTCCTGGACGGCTGCCTCCCTGCAGGTTCAAACTCCAAACCAAATCAAACACACCCTATTCAGCCAATATTCAGACAAGCCTCTGAAAGCAGTAACACATTAGGTCAGGTGAGGTGGATAAGGGTTGAATCTAAAATCAACAGGAAGACATATCTCCAGGAGCAGGGCTGATGAACCCTGCTCTAAACTCTAATGGTTCTATTCAGTCATAGTAAAAGAACAATAATGGTGTGTTTTGGTGCTACATAGAACCATTTCAAAAGGTCCTCTATGGAAAATCTGAGGAAGCCTCTAACCTAACAAAGAAACAGGCATTCAAATGTGTGGATCTTTAGGAGTTAATTTATTGAACCTTTTAAAACTATAGTAAAGAACCATTGAAAACACCTTTTAAAGAGTGTAGATGTTTCTTTGAAGGTTTTGAGAAAAGTATGAGAAGAGTATTCTATACTCTGCTTCACAGTGAAGTAAAAGCAGCAGAAATTCAAGAGCAGACAAGGCAAAGCTCCTTCACAAGGTAATTCAGGACGCTCCTCAAGAGAACTCTCTCTCACCATCTCTCTTTCTCTCTCTTTCTCTCTCTTGCTCTCTCTCTCTCTCTCCCTGTGAGAAATGTTTCCTTGCTTCTCTCCGGATCATAAAAATTTACCAATAAAAATGATTAGCTGTTACAAATTGCGTGTCCTGCATTTTTCCCTCCCTTAAAAAGCTGATTACGGAGGAAAAGCTCCTGAGGGCAGTAAAACACGATGGTGTTGCAGCTCCAAAACACTGTTTCTTCAACTTCTGACAAGCCATTCATTACAGTCTCACTCCACTCCCTTCAGTCCTGCCATGTAAGCAGGACACTGAGGACACGCTGACACCCAGCGTCCACCTCATCACGGTCAGGCGTTCCACAATCCTTGCCCTCCTAATACATAATGTAGAAAAATTTACCATACATGGTCAAAGGTATACAGATATGTCATTCCATAGAAAAAGCACTGAGCAATCATAAGATCATGAGCCTATGGTCACCATTCCCATTATCACTCATTTTGGGGCTCTTTAATAAAGAGAAGGGTTCTATATAGAACCCTTCAGGATATATACAACACCATACACAAAAGGATATCAATGAAATGGAACATAATGGAACAATGAACCATTCAAGCAGTTGATGCATAACAAGGACTGATTGGCTTTAGTAAAGAACCCGTAAAAAAGTGTAGGTTATGCACTCTTTATGCACACTTTTTAACGTGAACCTCTTCAGGAGTCTTCAGTCATTTGTGTTTGAAAAACGGTGAAAAATCAACTGGAGGTGCAATCAGAGCCACAAAAGCTTACAGGACACTCTAATAAATGCCAGATACACTTGAAGAGCAGCACTAAAAGCACTGTCAGAGTGCCCTTCAAAGGGCACTTCCCCCGAAAGGCCTGAAAAGAACGTGTTTGTTCCAGGTGCTCATGGCATACAGACTGTTAGAATGCATGAGGACGGAACCTCCCCAGGCTGGAGAAGAGGGCTCCAGAGATAAACAAACAGTAAGTCAGAATTTCCAAACTCACAGTAAAACTTTCCAGGTTATATTTAATTCTTAACACCAGACGGAATAGAGGTAGCTAAAATGCTGTAAGAGTGAAGATGAAAATATGCTAAAGTTGGTTTTGGTGCGTCAGTGCTATTATTCAGTGCAGCTTTGTGGTAAAACAGCTAAATCACTGACAGTTAAGATGTGGGGTCAGATCCATTCCAGCAGAGACAATACAGGAGGTTAATTAACAGTAAATCCACTAAACTAATCTCACTAATTCATTCTTATGCAAATTTCCCTCCAGTGTTTTGCTCTTTTGTTAGAGGCCCTCTTGCCTAATTGCTAGTCCAGAGCTTCTATTCAGTTATTCTAGTCTCTACCTCTTTTAAAAAAGTGGTCAGAAGGCCTAAAGTGTCGGAGGGCAGTGCATTTAACACACTTTTCATTTAAATACAAAGCAGTTAAATAAAAGTTCTGCTTCAGTTTATAAGTATTATAAGTTTATAAGTATAAGTTCTCTCCCAGGGCATTGAGAACATGTGCTCAGTGCTCTGGGTGTATTCTGAGTGTTGGTTTATCATGTCTTTATTTCATCTGTATCAGGACATACCTTCCAAAAAGTAAAGGTGAAGAATGATAGAACAAGACCCTTTGAGTACATGGAATTTCTTAGGAATGAGTGAAACAATTAGGGATGTACTGATGAGTTAATTTTGTCCCCAGATCTGATGCAAGTCTTTTAATGCCAAGTATCAGCCAATAACAATTCAATCTGATCTTACAGATCAGAAAATACAGACACATATTTTAGGTAAGATGCACTTCTACTAATTACTTTTCTAAACAATTACTGTTTTACAGTGAGTTTAATGTCTTATAATGCGGTCTGAATAACCTGATTTACAAGTCAGCACCCAGTACCACTAGATGTAATAGAAGCAGTCAAATAATTGTAGGAGCAACTGCAGTAAATAGCAGTAGTAATAGTAGTATTAGTAGCAGCATTAATAGTAGTAGTAGTAGTAGTAGTAGTAGTAGTAGTAGTAGTAGTAGTAATAGTAGTATTAGTAGCAGCATTAATAGTAGTAGTAGTAGTAGTAGTAGTAGTAATAGTAGTAGTAGTAGCAGCATTAATAGTAGTAGTAGTAGTAGTAGTAGTAATAGTAGTAGTAGTAGCAGCATTAATAGTAGTAGTAGTAGTAGTAGTAATAGTAGTAGTAGTAGCAGCATTAATAGTAGTAGTAGTAGCAGTACTAGTATTAGTAGTAGTGATAGTAGTACTAGTAGTAGTAATAGTAACGGTAGTAAAACAAGAAGTATTATAATTGTAACAATAGCCATAGTAATAGTAACAGCAATAGTAGTAATAATAATAGTGGTAGCAGTAGTAGAAGTTGTAGTAATAGTAGTGTTAGAAGCAGTAGCAGTAGTGTTAGTAATAGTAAGAGAAATAGTAGTAATAGTAGCAGTAGCAGTAGTATTAGTAATAGAGTAGTAGTAATAATAGTAATGGTAAAAATAGTAGTAGTAGTAGTAGTAGTAAGGATAGCACTTATAGTATCTGTGGCAGTAGAAGTGCACACATGATCTTTTTCATCATATTCTACTATTCTGAGAAGCATTAGTATATCTATGTATTTCATATCCAATAGTGGTGTCAAATACACACCAGCAAACCTACCAGGTGCACGAAGAAGAATTGAGACTTCTAGATACATTTCAGTCATCAAACACACTTACCATCAAAACACAGACTGAAAATTGGGGAAGTAATGTCCCACTACTGGGAAAACTGGTGGACACCATTGCTATGGGGACACAAGAAAATGTTCTACTGGAACCAGTGTAATATAGTTTGCCTTCACTCTTCACTATATATTGGATGTATTGTGTATGCATTGTATAATGTTTGTGTGTGTGTGTGTGTGTGTGTGTGTGTGTGTGTGTGTGTGTGTGTGTGTGTGTGTGTGTGTGTGTGTGTGTGTGTGTGTGTACAAAGGGCGAGTTCTTGGTTGATGACCACAGCAGTGTTTTCAGCTTTATGTCTCATTCTCTCTCTCAGGTCCTCATTACAGAGAGCTACAGGTCCTCCAGTGGGACTAATAAACCCCACCCCACACCCCCAGTCAGCAGTCAGGCAGCAGAGGAGGGACTGAATGGAGGGAATGAGTCATTAAAGAAGTGCAGAGATGTGGATGTGCAGGACAGAAAGATGAATCAGATGAGTGCAACACACTGCAGAGGCAAGAGGCACGTAGAGGCAGGAGGGAAAGATAATGCCAAAGTATTTTAACACTACATTATATACAACTACTATTAACAATATCAAAATAAATTCATATTATTAATATTATTATTATTACTATTATTATAGGAGGAGGAATGAGGGACACCGCCTGGACTGTAGCAGCTCACTGTTTTAATTTGTGTTACAAAATTAGAGCTGATTACAAATTTTGTAATTACAAAATTACTGATTACTGAAATTGGTGGACAGTGTTGCTATGGAAATAAACCCATGTAAGTAAATACATGTTATTTACACTGTACTCCAGGTTGGTCTGGGATCCCTCATGTTTAGGGGACAAATTATTCACTTATTAATAATAATTATTAATTATTAACAAATATGATTGCAATATTTTGTAACTGTTTACAACTGACAGTTACTAATTTCAGTTTTTCGATGTTAATAACTAAGGTGTTATTATGACCTAATTAATAACCATTAACAAACAGATTGTTCACCATTCAGAAGCTTTTTATGTGAATAGTCTTACTATGAAGTGGTTACTTGGTTGCTTATGATTTAATTGAGTGTGGGTTTGGGGGCATTACAGTATTTTACAGTGCCTTGCCAACGTATTCACCTGTTTTGGTCAGTCTGTGATTTGAGCCTGGGGCGGAGGTTCACATTCTAATAGGACGATGACCCGAAGCATATTGCTAAAGCAACCCTCGGGTGGTTGGTGCCAGGTGGAATTGGTTAATAGTTCCTAGGTCAAACGTATGCACCCTTCATTCCTACTGGAAAAACATCCATCACAAAGTTCCGATCCAGAGTTGCAATGGTGTCAAAACTGGATAGTAATATAGCACATATGAATGTAAGTTATCTAATCAAATGTCGAAAACTACCTGTGGGACCAACTGTTGCCCCCTCCCTCCCTCCCCCCCTTCCATCTCTCCCTCTTTAAATCTGACTCTCCCAGTGTGAATGCAGTCATGTGTGTAATTATTATATATGATGGAAGGATACTCAGTCAAGCAAAACACTCTCTAATCACACCCTAACCCCAGCTCCCCCCAACACACACACACACACACACACACACACAGGAGTGAGAACCTTAATTACCAGCTCAGAATATATATTACTAGATAAACACACACAGACAAACACTGCTACCGTTAGACCTGTATCACTTACAAACCAAGAACATTACTACACACGTAAATAAGGAAGAGAAGGAGAAACCATTGGCCAACTCGGTCTGTAGAGTCTATCATGACTTAGTCATTAGATAGAACATTAGTCATTTATCTTAACCACCATTTGCAAAAACACATTCAGGTGAGGGGGAGAACACACTCATTACCTCTGTCCTAACCCTCACACCAAGCTCATGGTGAGTGTTTGTGTGTGTGTGTGTGTGTGTGTGTGTGTGTGTGTGTGTGTGTGTGTGTGTGTGTGTGTGTGTGTGTGTGTGTGTGTGTAGGTGTGTAGGTGTGTCCTTCAAATTGAGTCATGCATACAAACACTTCATTACTGCCTGAAACAGGTGACCCCCATCAGCAGTGTGACAGATGTGACACAGTGCCAATAGCCCCAATTTACCAAAACACACACACACACACGCGCACACACACACACACACACACACACACACCTGTAGATTGTTATAAATATTTAGCAGAAATTGTGTCTCTTTACTGTATCTGTAACTGTGCTGATGTCATTTTACTGTCTGCTCTAAACAAACTCTTGCACATGAACACACACACACACACACACACACACACACTTTCATGTAAACATTAATTAGTGTCATTAAGTGCAGTCACAACTGTCTCACACTCAAACAAGAGCTTTGTTAGCCTCCTTTCATTCATTCTTTCTTAAATGGTCAGGACCCCACAGGACCACCAGAGAGCAAGTATTATGTGGGCGGTTTTCATTCTCAGCACTGTACACTCACTGAGGTGGTGGTGTGTTAGTGTGAGTGTTTAATCCACCTACAAAATACTGCCTCTATGGCAGTACTGACCACAGAATAACATGGGGGACAAAAGGCTAACGAAGTATGCAGAGAAACAGATGGACTGCACTCTGTAATTATAGAACTACAAAGTGCTCCTGTATGGTAAGAAGAGCTGATCAAATGGACAGTGTGAAACTCCAGTTTTGCTGTGCTTTCACTCCCTGAACTCAGACCAGACACAACAGTCCCCTCTATCTGCACTCACTAGTTATTACCCAGTAGCACCCCAGTGAAACCAGTACTGACTGTAAGCGTAACCAGATACAGACCAACATAGTTTCATAGGATTAAGGATGATCTAAAATGTTAGAGTGTTTCATGTGATGCTCGCTGTACCATTTTATAGTCATATTTAATATGAGCTAAGAGGGAAACCCTGTTAATGAATTAACTACACACAACCAGTCAAAAGTTTTAGAACACCCCCAAAGTTTTCATTACCATCTTAATGTCTCTTACTTCCATTCAAGGTCTTCTCTTCACAGCTAAAACTGAGACTTGCTCCAGTCTTAAGCTGATCTACAAGCTTCAAGTCATGTGAGATGTAATGAAGAATGTTTCTGTACCAATCACACAGCTTGTTGATTCTCAGAAACCTGAACATAACACCTTTTCTCTATAGACCCTTGAATAATGGTGCTGTATAGCACCAATAAATGTTCCATTTTTGTTATGAAACAAGGAACAATAAATTACTATCACTCAATGATAGTGGAGCCACTGATGATAGAGCCACACAGAACACAAAATGTTTGCACCAATCTGAAGAACCATTTATGCACCCAAATTGTCCTATGCGTGATCATGCTTTTTCATAGAACCATTACCTGTCGTAAAAAAGAAAGTCTTTATTACATATACACTCTGAAATAGGGTTCTTTACTGTATGCATTTTCTAAGTGACTTAAAACCTCAATGAACCATGTGTATAATAAAGACAGAACTAGCTTAAATCTGGGTAATAAAATATTTTAGACATGGCAGCTGCACTGAGGAGGGTAGAGGGCAGGTTTACACACACACACACACACACACACACACACACACCTGGGGTCATCGGACTGAGTGCAGAGCGTAAAGGAGGTCATTCGTTTCTGCAAGTGAGTGAGAGAGTAATGGGGCGTTGCCAGGGGCTTTATACCACCCCTCCATCCCATACAGAGGCAGGACTGTGCTGATGGGTTTGGACAGCTACAGCACACACACACATACACACACACACACACACACACACACACACACACACACAGGCACATGATAACACTTGGCATTATTGCATGGATGCTTTCAGGGTAATTCTGGAATGTATTGTGTACTGTAGTGTTCATACTGCACCTGCACTGTACTTCTATATACTGTATGTACATTAGTGTGCAAAATGAAAAGGCTATTATCTGGGCAGTAAGTCTTTATTTCCTCAGTAAAACACTAATGGTAGAATAAATACCAATAACATTCATACAGAAGTTGTGGTTTTAATTAAACATCTCCAAAGCTCTCCTCATGAGAGTCTAGAATTATTTACAGCTCTCATCCAAAACCTGGTTAGGTAAATCAGTGCTTAATAGTGTTAAATCAGGTGAGCTGATGATGAAATTGAACACATCTATATGCTGGCTGGGAACATCCAGGAGAAACCTAGAACCAAGCTTTGTTCAAACGGGCTCACAAGATCTCAACTGCTTTCCTCAGAATGAGAAATTATTCCTTTTTATTGTATTTATGTTTAATTACATCTGCTCTAATTGGATCTGCAGTTTCTACACTAAAAGTGGGAGATGATATGTATTCTACAAAATCACTGCACTAGAAAGATCGTGTAAAACAACTGTATTCCACACTTGTCTCCATTAAAAAATAAAACATAATAGTTTCATTATTAAATTGTATTTATATATCTGATCTAAACTTTCAGAAGCTCATGGTCTCCAGCCTGTGAGTCTTTAAACCGTACTGACCTCTTCATTAAATTAGAGCCCTGTTAATTAGAGTAGAGGTAATGGATTATTGAGCACTTGGGCCAAAATTAATGACTTATGCAGGCTTGATAGCAGTATCATAGCTTACTTGATTACTGAAGTACTGACAGTAAGTGAAGGTGCTCTTACATTCAGATGGGTCATGACTGTTCTTATTCCAGTTCAGCTGGTTCTACATTGATTAAAGGCCCTTTAGTTCTTCTCGTCTCAGAGCTTGATTGATGTATCAGTTGACTGACATGTTTGCTGATACCAATGATCAGGCTTTTTTATCAGGATCAGTGAAAGGAGATGTAAAACAGACAGCACCGTAACAACTATTCTGATGCACTGTGGTTAATTAACCTGTATACTTATGCAAGCTGTACTAAAGTAAAAGAGGTAAAAAAATGTACACCTCTAATAATACTATTTCATAGATTGTCAGCATTTAATATCACAGTTATTACAGACAGAATGGAACCAAGTTTTTTTACTGGTATACCTCACTCTGCTCCTCCCAATGTATGTCTGAGTAATACATAAAGCTTGATGGGTTGAATGTATTTTACTGTGTAAATCATTTGATTACCTTTGCTGTGTGAAATTGAAATGACAGTGTAACAATACTGTCATGATTCTATAATGACACTGTGATACTGTAATACAACTGTAATGATGCAGTAATGATGCTGTAGTGATACTGCATATATGGAATGGTAATGATATGATAAAGTAATGGTAAAGTAACATAATAACAATATGGTGATGAAACATTTATGGTATTGTAATAATACTGTCATGATTCCTTTTTGACACTGTAATAATGTAAAAATAGTGTAACTGTATGATAATAATGCAGTAATGATACTGTAGTAACAGTGTGATGAAATCAAAGTAATGAAATAGTAATAATACAGTAACATTATGTACTGAGCATGTAAGGATGCGGCATTGATGCTGAAATTATAGCCATTGTATGGTTATGGTAATGACATGCTTTGGCTTAAAACTCTTCACATGTGAATGAGAACATACACTCCCCTCATCTCACACTCATACTCAGTGGAATGAGTCAGCTGGTGTGTGTGTGTGTGTGTGTGTGTGTGTGTGTGTGTGTGTGTGTGTGTGTGTGTGTGGTGTGTGTGTATGTTGGTTAAGATAAATGACTAATGTCTCCATCTAATGACTAAGTCATGATAGACTCTACAGACCGAGTGTGTCCTTGAGTTGGCCAATGGTTTCTCCTTCTCTTCCTTATTTACGTGTGTAGTAATGTTCATTCATAGTGTGTGTGTGTGTGTGTGTGTGTGTGTGTGTGTGTGTGTGTGTGTGTGTGTGTGTGTGTGTGTGTGTGTGTGTGTGCGTGCGTGTGTGCGTGTGTGTTCCTAATATCCAGACTACACAGCTCTATGCACAACAAGCCAAGCCTTAAATAGGAGAGATTTCCCAGTGGGATTGCTGGATCTCCAGAGCTCATCAGATTTCTGCTCCAGCAGTCCTTATCACAAACTACACCTCCCAGCATGCACTGCTCAGAGACCATTGCTGGTCTGATGGTTCAGGTGCTCCAGATGATTTTCAGTCACTGGGAGACTGATCTCTGTACATTTCAGATGATGGATTAGGCCTATTAGATATATTGTTTTTTCTACTCCACTCACTATCATTTATAACTCATTAGCTCACACATTAGCACAAGCTTTTACCTTTTATTGTAATTTATTATAAGTATATTATTTTATTTTACCTCTGTCGTAATTTCAAGTTTGTATTTCAAGAAGAAGAAGAAGAAGAAGAAGAAGAAGAAGAAAAAGAAGAAGAAACAATAAAATAACAAAAAATATATTATTATTGTTATTATTACTATTATTATTATTATTATTATTATTATTATTATTATTATTATTATTATTATTCATTCATGGTTTAAAAGCCCAGCAGTGAATCATCATATTAAGGATGTCAACAACTGAACAGAAATTCAGTAGTTGTATTTGTGGCTTTCTGTGTTATTTAGCTCTCTTCTCATCACACATAGACACTGACACATCGTTATCAATACCAACAGACTCTCTGACAGATGGTCAGGACACACACTCTCATTGGGACTGAAAGCAGAGCTATGAGTGAGGGAGAACAGAATCAGGTTCTCTAGCTGGAGAGACGCAGATGTCTGAGACAGAATAATATAAGAGATGATAGTGTTCCACGGTACCAAAGAACCAACGTTCTCCATGTTCTCTAAGAGGGTTTCTGATAACAACTCTGAATCAGAGATCTGCATTGCTGGGATCACTTATCTGTGAACAACTCCACCCTCCTCTCTTTCCTCTGTTGGGCTGAGTTTACAAAATGATTGGGACAGGTGTATGTGTGTGTGTGTGTGTGTGTGTGTGTGTGTGTGTGTGTGTGTGTGTGTGTGTGCACTGAATTTGCTGACAGTGCTGTGGAGACCCATGGGTGTCCAAATCGGACTGAAGCAAACCACTGTTCCATACCAACACACATGCACACACACATGCACACTTGCAGACAGACAGACAATTTCTCTCACTGCCTGAAACTCTTTGTTCTTTTGCTGCTCTACCTGCAGCCCACCACTCAAGTGGTCTCCTCTGAGGTTGGAGAAGAACAACCATGGAACAGCAAGCCCAAGTCTGAACTAAACTGCACTCTTAGCAAAAAGGGTTCTGTAAATGAAACAGTGCTGTAAACAAACATATAAACACTGGAAACAATAAAACACACTGTATGAAGACCCATTTAAGCATTCACATAGTTTTATATTTTCATGGTTCTATACAGTAATGAAGAAAGGTTCTCTGACTCTCTTTCTGGAACTATATAGAACACTTTTAATCACTCTATACAGAGCCATCTACAAAAAAAGCTCTGCCAAAGAACCACTTAACCAGGAAATTAAGCCACATAGTGGTTATTTGAGGGGTTATGGTCTTTAAATGGCCTATAAATTACAAAAGAAAAACTTACATGGCTCACAATGTGACTCAAATTGCTTATTTGACTCAGACTCACTTAAATAGCTCACAACTTCACTCAGACTGATATATAAATGACTTGGTCACATGATTCGGATTTGCACTTAAATGACTTTGACTTGACTCAGACTCATAGTTAAGTGACTCTGCACTTCACCCAGACTCATATTTAAATGACTCACTTAACTGAACTGAGGCTTGCACTTAAGTGACTCCCAATGTTACTCAAACTCACACTTAAATGACACACAACTTGACAAAATGACACAGTTTTGAGGCTACTGGTCTGAACTGAAGTTGGAATTCTAACAGTATAATTTCTCCACTATTTATAATACAAATGCAATGACATCAGTGAGGAGTCATGACACTAATAGAGAACAGCTGACCAATCAATGTACTGCTAAAAGAGGTTAATTTACAACATGATTCGTCTACAAGAGCCAGAGGAGAATCAAATCTGCAGCCAAGGTGGAACTCCAACCACTATGTTCAGTGTTTGTGTGTGTGTGTGTGTGTGTGTGTGTGTGTGTGTGTGTGTGTGTGTGTGTGTGTGTGTGTGTGTGTGTCTGTGTGTTGACTGGAGACAGGATGCTTCATTAGGCAGTGTGTTCTAGCAGAGAGAGTAGATGGCCTAAGCTCCTAAATTCAGCTGCACCCGGCTGCCTCTTCCACTCATTACACCGTTACCCTCACAGAGGGGCTCTTTAACATTCAGAGCTGTTAATGTCATGTTGTCGACCCCTCCATGTGCGCATGCATGAGTGTAGAGGGCGGGCAGAGGAGCCAAGAATTTTGGACATTAGTGTATGCTTGGCGGTCAGCAGCTCAGCAGGACACCTCAAACCTCCCACTGTCTGACGGACAGCAGCGATTTGCACCATTTGCACCTGCAAGCAGGAAATAAACGAGCTGCTCTGGAGGCAGAGCTTTAATACAATGCCAGGGTAAAGACAGCAATTTCACCCTGAGAGAGAGGGGAACAGATTCATACACACACACACACTCACATGTTTAAACCCACCATCCATTCACTCTACACCATGTGGACCATAAAGACACCCCTGTGTGGGCTCTGTGTGTGTGTGTGTGTGGGCTCTCAATTTTTACCGGTGGAGGATCACCTCTTAGCCCTAAAGAGCTGAATTTTTTATTGGCTGCTTGATCCTTCACATGTAACACTACACTCCACGTCCAAATATTTGTGGTCATCCCTCTAAATTAATGTATTCAGCTACTTTAAATGTTGCCCATTGCTGACATAGGTGTGCAAATGCCACACAGCTTGTCTAGTCCCCGTAGAGAAGTACTGCAAATAGAATAGAACTCTCTGGAACAGATAAACATGAACCTATTGGCACCAAGTCTAATGCCATTTGTGGGCTGGAGCTGTGGAGCATATGAACTGTGTTCTCTGGAATAATGGTGCTTTATCCAATATTAGAGGCACAAGTTAGTGAGTTGGAAATGAGTTGGGGTGATGATCTCAAAAAAGCAAATTGCAACAAAATGGTATGCTAATGGCCCCAAGGTCACTGTGTCCGATATTAAATGTGTTCTAGAAGAGTATAAATCCCCACAGCATTGGATTGCAGTGCAGTGGAGCTGCATTCTTTGGAGCCATCCTGCCATCCAGGCCTCACCAATGCTATTGTCACTCCAATATTGTATTGTCATAGTATTAGTATTGTCAATACAATCAAATCCTCATAGCAATGCCCCAAAATCTAGTAGATAGCTTTCCCAGTAAAGATTAACTGCAGTAAATGCAGGATACTTTTAATAGAAGAATTCTATTGAATTAAATTCCATTGGAACTCAACTCTGGCTTGTGATTGTTGACTCAGATTCACACTGTGAATGTGATTTGTGAGTCACTTCAAATTTGTATGAAAGTAACTTTTTTGTAAAGTTCAGTGAATGTTTCCTCACCATCTGCTAGCTCTCCAGTCTGTTTAAACACTTTTGCACAATTTCAACAGCACATAAAGTTCAAAGTGAGCGAGTTTTGTCAAAGTTTTTTGACCTGAAATGGTTACCATCATGGTTTGTTAAAAAAAAAATGTATTTCACTTAAGGGTGCAAATTTATAACTTGAATAAATATTTTTCTCATTCTAGATGTGGAAATGTATTGAAAAAATACAAAGCCGCTGTGTCACTTGAATGCAGTATGTAAGCATGCAGTTAAAAACAGTGTGGCAGGGAATTTCATAAGCCACTGTCATTGAGCCAAAATTTCTTGTATGGGGACATTTTGTCTTCTCTGTATCAAACACAAAAAGCGTTTCAGTATGTAGGCACTGTGGTATGAGGAAGATAGATGAACACCTCTATATGTTGAGCATAAGCACGTACTTAAAGCGGCATCACCTTATTGTATTAGATTGCAACAGCAAATGGAAGCCAATACAACTTTTTGCATTTTAGCTGGTCTTTGCTGAATGATCTGAGTGGGCTATGGCTATTCTGAGATCTACAGGGATTCTTTCCACTGCAGACATGAAGCTACATTCCATTGTGGAAAACATGGGGTTTAGAAATACAATACATGTGCGATGAAATCCCCACACACAGACATGTTAAATCATCAATGATTTATCCAAAGAATCTTCTGTTGCCCTAACCACACACAGATGAACACCCAGACCAAATGTAAGTTAAAGATCACTAATCACTACACAGCTCACAAATGGCATTGTGGAAACTGTAGAGAGCTCAGTACAAATATACACAGAATAATGATATAAATACAAAACATAATCATCTTCATAATAATGTACATTCAAACAAAATATATACAAGTTTTGGGGTTATTTTCAGTTTGGTCTCGTAGCCAAGTAATTAAACACTAAACATCTTTTTGGTTTAATTTAAGATCATGGTCAAAACAAAGCTTCACGCATTTTGTTTGGAAAGCAAAGTAAATTTACTCATGTTTTTTAAGCTGATCCGTAAAACGATCAGATCCGCGACCTTAACACAGCAAAACAATCCGATCCATGAAATTTGTGATCCATCCCATCCTCAGTGTTTATTTTGTGTTGTTGAATTAAAATTAAAATGAGAATCGGAGAATCTTAATGGTATTGGTTCTGACCACTAAATATCTGCTATGATAACATCCCTATTGAATCTGTAATTCAATAGAATCAGTGTAAACAGAAGCTCCTGCTGGTTTATTCCTCATTGTGCTTTGGATGCTGCATTTGTGGTTGGTTTTATTATTGTCATATGGGTCTTATATCACAGGACAGAGGCGTTTACATAGAGAATAGCCGGTAAAGGTAGCAGCACCCCTTCCTCTGCCTCTAAGATAATCAAACGTAAATAACTTTGGACGTGGTACTTTGTGTCAACTTGGTGTAGAAATGATTATTATTTCTATAAACATTACACTCACTGACACTGCCATTTCCTGTTATGGTAAAGTTAGCGGTAGCTAGCTAATGTGTGTTTGGCCTCAACACCAGGCATCATCGTCAATATCTACAGCGTTACTAAAAACATGCCTCTTTATTTTATTAGTAAAGAGTAAAGTCTAACTGATCCTTGGTCAGCAAATGCTGTGGGTTCTGTTGCTACCATGGCAACTTTCGTGAATTTGAGGAGCGGACCAGTTGTTTGAAGTGAGTGGAATCAGGTTTTGCGGCTGGTTGCTCTTAAATTTGATGCCGATTTGCACTAAAATGACTCAAGACTCAACCTTACATTTAAGTATCTTGTGAATAGACTCGAACTGAAATCATTTTTAAGATTATTTGTAACTCCGTTTGACAAAAAATATCTCATGTGACTTGTGACGTTACACAGACTACCACATAAATGACTTGTGAATCAACTCAAACGTACTAAACTAACTTCAGAATCAGAAAATGATTTATGTGATCTGCAAATAAATCATGCTCATTCCAACTGATTCAACTTAAACTCACACTTAAATTACTCATTACTCAAGTATAAACTGTGCTTAAATTATTTGCAAGTCTCAACTCAAACTCTCACTTAAATGACTTAGAACTTGTTCAGAAAAATGTCTCATTTCCGGGCTCTATAAAAGACTCCCTTACCTGCACTGCTGTCTGTCAGCTGTCATGATGAGATGAAGATGTGTGTGTGCTTAGACGCCATGTGAACTGACTGACAAAGACCTGGTGAAGCACTCGAGCAGACTGTCAGATTACATACAGACCTATTAGTGTAACCATCTCCATTTAACTGGACACCTGACTTGAGTCTGACCTTAAAAAATTCAATTCATGCTGTGCAGAAGTGTGTAGAGTATCTCAACTCTGTCCTTCAATAAATGTGCTGCTCCAGCAGTGAACTACTGGTGCAATATATGTCCAAATGTTTGTGGACACTCATTCTAATGAATGCATTCAGCTACTTTATATTGCACCCATTACTGAAAAAAAGTTAAAATGCACACACACACTTGTCTAAGTTCCTGTAGAGAAGTTCTTCCAATAGAATAGGACTCTCTGGAGCAGATAAACATTAGCCTATTGGTACCATGCTTATATCAGGCATGGGCTATAGATGTACCTTACGTGCTACACACCATCCCTCTTTTATAAGAGTCTATAAAAATAAAATGTACATTTTCATTCTGCTTTATTCTTTGTTCTGCTTTACATATATTTTACAATACATGAGTTATGAGCACTTTAACCATAAGAAATTCCCCTAAATTACATTTGCTTACATTTCAGTAAACTATATGTATGTGGATACCTGTTCCTCCAAGGCTTCTTCTAAAACTAAGGGCATTTTTCCCACATTTCTATAGTAACGACCTATGCTCTTTTTAGACTTTACAAAAGATCTTGGAACACTGCTGTGAAGATCTAACTACATTCAGAGCATCACTGAAATCAGGTACTGATGTTTACAGATGACTTTATCTTATCCCAAAAGTATTGGGTGACGCTCCATCATTCCAGAGATTATAGTTCCACTGCTCTCCTCCTCAATGATTTATAGGCTTTATAGGGGCTTTACATCCCTCTATCCCAAATTCAACACTGGTCAGGATGATTTTAGTGTCATATGCTCATGGCTGCTGAGTGTCCTGTTTTATTGGTCAATGGACTTTAAAGCAGTTGCACTTACTCATTTGAAGGGCTATATTTCCACAATATTTACACAGAATACTAATATTAATAATTAAAGTAATATTTGTTAAAAAATACAATGCATTCCTACAAAAAGTATTTTTGTAATAGAAATTTATAGTTCTCATCAAACAACTGGTTTGGTAAATCAGTCCTTAATGGTGTCATATCAGGTAAGGTGCAGATGGAACTGAACACATCTACAAGTTGGCTGGGTCCAGGAGGAACCAACCTTTGTTCTTCAATTAGTATCTAGTACTATCTCACAAGATCTCAACTACATTCTTCTAAATGTGAAATACTCCTTCCCTTCCTGTTCCCCTGCATCTCCTCTAATGAGCTCTTGTGATTCTACAACTGGAAAAAAAAAACTCAACAGAAATGAAAGCGATGGCATATAAAAGTAAGTAAATGAAAACAGCCTTGATTAATATACTGTATCTCACTGTGATAATGGGACACTGCAATAACATATTAATAAAGTATTAACAATTACAGAAGGATGATGAAAGCAACTGAAATCAATCCCACAGCTTCCACAGCTGTTTCCACAGCTCTTTACAGAGTGTACAGTCTCTGACCGCTACAGTTACCTCCCACCATTATCATTCCTGTTCAGCTAATTTAAATGCAAATGTACCCTAACCTTTATCTAAACGTGGCAAAGCTAACAACTGCTTTCTGGGCTGGGGGCAATGGTGGGGGGCATGAGGGGGCTTCTGAATAGAGATGTGAGGCAATTAGCTTAAACTGTGGAGCACAGTTAGATCAGAACAGGTGGAGAGAGAGAAGGGATGATGTTACATTTGAACATATGACATAACTGCCTTGAAAGAAGCACCAGAATAGAATCAATCGTGAGGAGAGGGCAGACAGAGGACAGGAGGGTTTATGGAGAGAGGGAGGAAGATGAAAGACAAGTAAAAGTTTAGATGCTTCTCTGACAGAAGAAGATGGGCCATCTTCAAGTTGATCTGGGTCAAAGTCCATCTCTCAGAGGAGCCACAGAGTGACTCATACCCAGTACACTGTCACTCAGCCCTCACACACACACACACACACACATACACACAAACCTCTATTGCGAATCTATTTCACATTTTCACATTTACAAATCAATATAATATTATATTAAATACTGCTTATTTAATGACACATATTTTACATTAGGCCAATCACAAGGGATGAGAAACACATTTAAATTGATATAGTACTTGTACCAGTATCTAGAATTCGGTACTGGTACAGAACAGTACATTTTATAGGACTTTACTCTTTCTGAAACAGCATAAACTTAAACAAGTTCAACATTTTGTTATTAAAATCATTTGCTGCTGCCATCAGTGTGTTACACTTGTGCTCAAATCTGGAACCAATTTATTTGATCAGTGAATCAGTGAATCAGTAATTCTATGTGCGACTCATTACAAATCTATCACAAAACCAAAACAATCATACCACCAATAACACATCTATTACACAGCAAATACAACATAATAACAACACATCGATACAACCCACAGCACCCATTAGACATCTAGAACACAGCTATAAAAACATAACACATCAAACAACCATTATACCTGTAACACATCCTATTACACAGTTATAAAAAACATAATGCCTCTAACAAATCTGTTACATACCTATAACACCTATAACATATTTATTACATAGACTTATCAATCAAAAAATGTCCATTAAACACTGAAAACAACTGTAACACCTATAACAGATCTCACATACCTATAACAACTATAATACATATAACACCTGTATTACACAACTATAACAACCATAAAATCTAGAACATATTTAGCACACACCTATAAACATAACACTTATACATACTAAAGAAAACAAAACATCATACACACTTATAACACATCCATTACACAACTAAGACGACCATAACAAATCTAACACATTTATTACACAGCTTTAATGACCATAATGCCCATAACACATTTATTACACATCTAAAACAACCATAACAGATCTCACACATCTATAACTATAATTCCACTTACGCCAATTACACAGCTATAGTAACAACATATATAACACATTTATAATATGTTTTTTATAAATATTCAACTCTAGAACATAATGAAATAAATGAACAGCCATAACACCTATAACACATCACAAACATCTGTAACAAGCATAACACCTATAACACTGCTATAACAACATACCACCAATAGCACATGTATTACTCTTCTATAACAACCATAACAAATCTAGTTACATCTATTACATATCTATTATATAGCAATAACAACTATAACACATCTATAGCACATCTATGACACATTCATAAGATATCTATAACACATTCATACATCATCACATCTGTAACAACTAGCGAACATCTATACATTTAGAATAAACCAAACCCAGTGTATGACTGGGAAGTGGAGTTCATTAGCAATCTGTAATTACAGCTAACTGGACTTCACCCACCGGCTCCGTTTTTTACATGTTCCACACCAGAGCCGGATTAACATCCAGAGAGGAATTACTCATAATACAGGTAACTGAACACACACACACACACACACACACAGAGAGAGAACCCCCCAGATGAAAGAGAGCTTCATTTGTCCTGTTCTGGAGGCTGTTGGGCAGTCGGTCATTAACGAGCGTTATTAATTTATTTATTAATTAAATCGCTTGCAGACATGCTGCATCAGTATGGGGGTTGGTTCAGATATGAGATGGACACCATGGGTCAGGGACTGGGGGAAGGCGGAGCTTAATGAGAACAAATAGGCTGAAAATGCAAATGGAATCTGTGTGTGTATGTGTGTCTCGTTCTCTGGCCACGGTCACATCTCTCCAATTTACAGCTTTAGGGCACCCAGCCAGAATAGTGGTGTGTGTGTGTGTGTGTGTGTGTATGTGTGTGTGTGTGTGTGTGTGTGTGTGTGTGTGTTTGTCTTCATTCAGTAAGGAAAAACAAAAGAGCAGAGACAAGATGAGTGTAAAAACCTGCCATAACACACACGCACACACTCAGACACACATACACCCACACACACACACACACACACACACACACACACACACACATTGTGCTGACACCCACAAAGCAATTAAGCTTCTCTCAGCACCTAACCTTGGCCTGCTCTCTCATGTATTACCTGAACTCCTCCTTACCTAGAGTCAAACACACACACAATGTGTCCAAATGTTTCTGGATGCCCCTTCTAATGAACACATTCAGCTACTTTAAGTTTCACCCACTGCTGACACAGACGTGCAAAGGCACATACACACAGCTTGTTTAGTCTCTGTAAAGAAGTACTGCCAATGGAAAAGGACTCTCTGAAGCAGATAAAAATGAGCAAACAAACATGGGATAGAATGATAATGCTCCATCCGGTACCTTTCAGATGATTTGGGGAGTGGGCGGTGAGGTGGGGGTGGTGATCATTCAACATCCTGACCTCACTATCACTTTCGTGACTGAATGCAATCAAATCCTCTGTAATGCTCAGAATCTAGTAGAAAGCCTTTCCTCAATATTAGAGAAAGTTACTCAAAGAAGGATGAACACACACATTCACACACACACACACACACACGAGAAGGACGACCCAACCTTGCAGAGTGGTGATTCTGGCCTCACATGTAGTGCAGGTTTGAGCCAAACACCCTTAGGGTCAAGTGTCCAGAGCATTCATCTCTGCCCCCCCCCAAACACACACACACACACACACACACACACACACACACACACACAGCAATGTCCTTGAACACACACACAAAGGAATGACAACACAGCAGATAAACAGAAACAGGTGTAGTTCTGGGCAGTTCTGCTCATCCTGTGGTCAGACAGTTAGTGGGGGGAGGACAGTACTGCCCCCCAGCCACACAGAAATACTGTAGAAGAACCCTTTGTGTGTGTGTGTTTGTGTGCGTGTGTGTGTGTGTGTGTGTGTGTGTGTGTGTGTGTGTGTGTGTGTGTGTGTGTGTGTGTGTGAAAGCATAGTAAAGGGTGGCACTCATAACAGTGTGGGTATAGGTTTGGGTGTGATTTAGGTGTGGTTGTTTGTGTGTGTGTGTGTGTGGCGGAGCTCCATTAGCAGTTGAGGGCATTCTCCCTGATCTATCATTAGCCTGACAGGCCAGACTAATCAAGCGCTGCACATACAAATGAGGATCTCCCCTGTGTGTCTGTGTGTGTGTGTGTGTGTGTGTGTGTGTGTGTGTGTGTGTGTGTGTGTGTGTGTGTGTGTGTGTGTCTCTCTCTCTCTCTCTCTCTCTCTCTCTCTCTCTCTCTCTCTCTCTTCCTCTCAATCTCGCTCACACTCCGAGAGCTATATGATGATTATGAGTGTTGTCAAATGGCCACATGAAGAGTCCTCCAGGCTGTATGTGTGTGTGTGTGTGTGTGTGTGTGTGTGTGTGTGTGTGTGTGTGTGTGTGTGTGTGTGTGTATCAAATATGGTTCCATCAGAGAACACTGGTGTGATCACACTTCAGTCCACAATAGACTTGCACTGTGTTTCCTAAAATGCACAAAAAGAACACACACTCTCCTGCAACTGACATCAAAGGATCTTTAACCATTAAAGTTTCTTTAACAGTTCCTTAGTAAAGGCAATGGTGCTACATAGGACCATGACAATTCACAGAACCACCTGGAACCTTAAATGCTCCTTTTCCTATTTATAAAGTTTATATAATGGTGTGTTATTCAATGTGATTGTGCAGTAAAGAACCAGGGCAATCACTTGGCAACTGATTCACAACCTCATGGCAATCACTTCGGATATCAGAGCAACTGTTTAACAACACCACAGCAACAATCCTGAATTGCATTGCTACCACCAACACACACACACCAACACACACACACACACACACACACAAAATAACAGTCTTTTTCAGCTTCACACTCCTGTTTCAGAATGCAAGCAGGAGTCCAGAGCTGGGGGAGAGAATGTAACAGTGTCCCAAAGACAGTAATGAAGAACACAACAAGATTCAGTTCCACCCATTTATTACTACTGTATGAAAACTGTCCAAAAGTATGTAGATATCAAGCGTTTCTTCTGAATTGAGGGGTACTGTTCAGGAGTGTGTCCCCCTTTGCTGCAGTAACAGCCTTTAGTCTACTGGGAAGACTTTACACTAGATGATGGATCATTGCAGCGAAAACAATTTGAGTGCAGCCCCAGAGAGAGAGCATCGGTTAGGTCAGGGACAGGTGTTGGATGATTAGTTCTGCCACTCCAACTCATCCCAAATTGGTAACTATATTAACAGTAATATATCAAATTTATTAATGTCAACATTACTTTCAGAGTGGTCCGATCATTGTTCTATTCACACTACACACCTCCTGACCCATATCAAAATTAAACATGATATATGTGCCTACTGGGGATAACATTTTGTTTAATTAATAATCATTATAATTGTTTAATAATAATTATTATTATTATACTACATACTTGTACTACAGGAAAAAATCCTCCCTAGTTAATCCTCATAGATTTTGGAGCACTGTTGTGAGGGTTGGATTGATCAAGATGTTGGATGATCACCATCCCACCTCATCCTCAGCTCCCCAATGCATCCCAAAAGTATTGGCAAGAGCACCATCTTTCTAGTGATCACAATTTCACTGCTCCAGAGCTCAATGCTGGGAGGTTTTACCCTTCTTAGGACTGTCACAAAAGTTATCTTTCGACAGTAAATTGCCCTATAAGTAACTGCAATAATCAATATTATTATCATTATAGTAATAATAGTATAGTGCTGTAGTTACACCCTTTTAAGAGCAATAAACCTTTGTTAATTAGTCTGCACCGTTGTATAGAGGGTTTATCGTTGATGCACAGTTCACATGCAAGAAAACACAATGGGCAATAGTGAGGCCAGCAAACATGATCAAGATCATGTCAATTTATTGTACAATAAGTCGATAATGTAATTATTGCAATAGACCTAAGCCCTCTATCTCATGCCTGGCATTAGGCATCTGCACCAGAGAGTCCTATTCTATTGGCAGTCATTCTATGTCTGTGAATTTGCACATCTGTCTCAGCAACCTAAAATGGCTAAATGCATTCATTAGAAGGGGTGACCACAAGTACAATCTTTCTGTTGAAAATAGAAATGATAACGTTTATCATATTTTTGATACATTGGAGGAGACCTTCATGTATCTATCCATTTCTCTCTCTCTCTCTCTCTCTCTCTCTCTCTCTCTCTCTGTGTCTGTGTATTCATGGGTCTGTGGTAGGGCTGGTTCAGGGTTATGGTCGAGCTGGGAGTTGGCTATTATTGGGATTGGGTGCAGAGCAATACAAAGAAGAGCTCCATCAAATAAAGTGCAGTAAGAGAGAGGCAATGAGTATAAATCAAATAAGAGGCAGCATACAGACCAGCTCTGGACCTGGGCAGACCCTGTGCAAGGAAAGAGAGACTTATATATCGAGAGAGATAGGGAGAGAGGTGCAGGAGACTGATGGTCTGTTTGGGATAAAGCACAGATAATGGTGTTTTAGTTTCCTCCCCACCTGAGTCCCTGTCTCAGTTCAGCTGCACAGACTAAGCCATCCTATATGTCTGTATTTTTACATTCGAGCTTGCTAACAGCCAATCAAAATCCACATTTTGATTGGCACAACAGCTGCCGCTACAGACCTCTAAAGGTGGTAACTATGAAATCCTAACCAAGATTCGGCAAGTTGGGAGGTAGAGCCACTGTGGATCAGACTTTTTGTTCCACCGTCTCCTTCAGGTAAATGGAGCACATACACCTGGCTGTTCATGTGCTGGAGAAGAAAACGGGACTCATTGACCCAGTACCGTATTCATCCATCACCCCAAAGTCAAGTTCTGATGACCTCATGTCCATTGTAGGAGAACTGGGTGACAGGGGCCACCATGGGCACTCTGATCTGTCGGCAGCTACACAGCCACATACATTTCTGTTCACATTTCAGTAGAACTTCTGTTGGTTCTGCAAATACAACTTTTGACTTCCATCCAACAAAGATATCAGACTTTCACATGCAGCACTGTTACCACATCATCAACATTATTCATGTTATTCCCACTTGAGCCAGAGCTACTGTACTGGCACTGAGATGTTCTATAACAGAGTAGGATGATCGACAGTGGGAGTAAAGAGTCTAACATATAAATATTCCACCTCTGGAACCCAAACTTAACCAAGCCAGATAAATACACATGCATGCCCAGTGCCAAACACTGCCTTCAGAAATCATGAAGAAAAATACTTCAGTAAACAAAAAACATAGTGCATACACACACACACACACGCACACACACACACACACACACGCACACAGACCCGAACAGAAGAAGATTTATCAGCCTCACAGGAGGGGTGAGGAGAGAGGAGACACCTACTTACTAACACTATTAATCAGTCTGTCAGTGTTCTGGCACAGACTGAGGCTACTGTAACAGCTCCATTCTACTGAGCATATATATAGTTTATATGTTTATAACGTGTAATAATCACTGATTTACTTGTTTTAGTGTACTTTTACAAACTACAGCACACCATCAGATCTGCAGCAAATACCACTAGCATAAATCAGCTCTCCCTGCCTGATCTGGTCACCCCCAGACAATGCACACTATATGTCGAAATAAATGTGAACGCCCCTTCTAATGAATGTATTCAGCTACTTTAAGTTGCATCCATTGCTGGCTCAGATATGCACCACAGGGCTTGTCTAGTCCATGTAGAGAAGTACTACCAAATGAATAGGTCTCTCTGGAGCAGATAAACAAGCATGAACCTACTGGCACCATGCCTAATGCCAGGCATGGGCTAGCAGGGTATAAACCCCCACAACATTGAGCTGTGGAGCAGTGAAACTGTGGTCTCTGGAATGATGATTGGGATGAGTTAGAGAGTTCAGGATGAGGTGGAGCGGTGAACATCCAACATCTCGACTTCACTAAAGTTGCTGCTCCTGGATGCAATCAAATCCTCACAGCAGACTCTAGTAGAAAGCCTTCCCTGGACAGCAGAGACAGTTTTGTTGTTTAAAGTCCTACTATTTAATCACAAATTTCCTTGTATACACTTGTGCGGTGAAATTGTGCTGCTTTCATTCATTATTAGGATCAGCACTTTTTCCTTTAAGCAGCTCCCACTGTCTCCTCATCCTAAACAAGTTGGCATGCTGTGCTAAATATACATCGTAATCCAAATCCTCACAGTTGCAACACACAATTAGCGAGGTGTTAAAGGTGGTGGCACTCTCCTGAATGGTACATCCTATACTACAACAAGCCTCAGAAACACTCTGCCATTTAAAATAATGGGGGTGCCTTTCAGGATTTATGTCCAAAACTCGTAATTCGGGTATTTTCTCATTACCAGCACTTAGGGCACACACGGCGGTACACAAAGGAGCTCTTGTCAAGCCTCACAGTTGCACCGTTGTGTCGAGCACTTAATTCATCCGTCATTTTTTTCAGCAGCCCTTTGAATTTTTGCATAATTAACAGCCGTCAGCTTGATGTAAATGTGCGCAGATGAAAGAATGGAAGGTGAAAACAGTCAAATTAAAACTGTCACTTTGAACAATGGGTTGCAGGAAATGAAAATTGCTTTTACGCTGAGAACAGATGAACAGCCTCTCCTTTAACAAGAATGAGAGGGCTCCAGCATTCATCCTGGAATGCCGATGAGACAGTCCCATCAAGGGGGAGAAGAGGGGAATACACCTTAAACAAACTAGGTGGGATTTGATGAATGACGTGAAAAGCAGTGATTTGATATTTTCCAAAATCAAAGTCTAATTTTGAGGTGAAGCTTGTTGGTGAAAAAAAGGCTCTAGAGCAGCTGTGAAAATATGACTCCAAGGTCACCGTGCCCAATGCTCAGCATAAGATATAAAGCTATAAAGCCCAAAGCACTGATCTGTGAGGTTCCCTGATGTGATGATGGCACTCCATACAATACCTGTTCGATAAGTTAGAGTGACAGAACTGATAAACCATCATCAGTATTGGTCACTGGTGCAAATAAATCCATGCAGCAATGTTCCAATAACTAGTGTAAAGTCCTCCCAGAGAAGATAAGGTGGAAATAAATAAGGATTCCATTCAAATAATGAACACATTATATTTTATTACTTTAAAAAATGACTCTAAGGTCTCATTTGAAAAATCTGGTTACATCAATAAATCTAATTTTCCACCTCGCCCAAGCAGTGTTTTGCATTTTTACACACTCCAGGCCTTTCCATCATGGTGGTTTTACACATATTTTTAAAGATTTGCATAAAACTACGGAACATCTCCATTTTGAGAACTTTCAGATCACTCCAGTTAAACTTTTTAAATTGCTACCAGAGGAGCTACAAATCCATATTGGCTGAATGAAGCCAAACAGGACACATAGTGATTTCTTTGTGTGTGTATTTCTACCAGCCTTGAATTTCAATTTATGACATGTTTTAACAGAATTTAAAAGCACCAGTTGGTGTCCCACCTTCGAGCTACTGGACCTGAACTAGTTGCCCACCTGCCATCAGCAACTGTGTAGAAATTTACATAGACCCAAATTAGTTGCTACTGTTACTATGTCCAGTGAGTGATCTAACATCACACAAGTACACCAGAGTATTAGAACAGATGTGTGGGGGTTCAGTGTCCCCTAAATTACTGTGTATAAGTAGTTTGACCAGAGGAGGATGGGTCCCTTCCTTATGAGCCTGGTTCTGCCCAAGGTTTCTTCCTCCAGCTCTGAGGGAGTTTTTCCTTGCCACTGTCACCCATGGGCTTGCTCACTAGGGGGTCTATTTCTTATCCTTTGTTCCTGTGTTGTTAACCTTTTTTATTATTCTTTTTGTTTTGTTTTTGTGAAAAGTGCTATACAAATACATTTTGCTTTGATTTGATTTGATATACAGAAATTATTACATAAATTATTCCTTATGAATGGACCGACTGGACCCAAAAAAATCTCCATTGACTTCTATTAAAAGCTAAAGTGTTTGCATGAATAAAGTCAGCGTGTGTTACCAATTAGCTAAATATCTGAATGCTTGTGTTTATTACAGAAAAACAGCAGATTAAATGGCAGAAAGTGACCATATTTATATTTATATGTATTCTTAGGTACAAAAGTCCTAACAATACCATAATATCAGAACAAATGCTAGAGGAGCAAGTGTCCATATATTTCTGAGATACCCTGGAGAGCTCTTTTACTCATTTAAAAAACAGCTAAAATCATATTAAAACAGTCTTAAATGATCAAAAACTGCCTTTTAGTTTATACATCCCTCTCTCTCAACCTTTATAACATGACTCTCTACTTCCTCCAAAACTCAGCTCATGCTTGACCTTTTCACGGGCACCCAAATAATGCAGCAAAGCGTGAACACACTCCAGCAAATCACCATTACCCACACCAATTAAAAGCTGTTTTAATCTTCTGCTGGGTAAAGGAGCCTCCCCTTTAACTGCTAGTGCCTGTCGCATGTCCGTGAGAGACCTGAAAGGTTAATGGTGTCCCCAGAGAGCAAGAGAGAGGCAGAGAGAGAGAGAGAGTGAGAGAGACAGGGAGTATTCATAAGGGGTGCTTATTACTCCTGTTTCAACTTCTAACAAAGACTTTTGTCTAAAGAGCCACACTGCTCATTATGACGGCTTCCCTTTGCTTAGTTAACATTCACTCTCTCGCTCCCTTTCTCTCTTTCTTTCATGGCCACTCTTGCCCCTGGGTTTTGATAGCCAGTGTGATTCCTCAAAGCAAAGTTGAAAAAAGTTGCAAATATTTATTTAATTCATTAAATTTACAATTCTAGTTAAAATTGTAGGGCTGCTTTTTGTCTACTGACACAGGTTCCAGTAGAACATACTTTTGCTCATTGTCTTGTATTCTCATTGCAATGTCGTCTACCAATTTTAACCATATTCTGACAAATAATTCTCCACGTTGCCCTTTAGGATTGCCACATTGCCCTGATTCTGTACCTTTAACAGTGTTTTTTTTTCACAATTAATTTATTTGATAATTGAATTATGTGCAATTAAATCCTAAAATTTAGTCCTACATTATATGAATCTCCTCTGGATGGAGTAATAAAGCACCATTTGAAGATCACTCACAGGCTAAAAGTACAGCTTCCAAACGATGATCTTATAAAATTAGCATTGACAGGCCAAAAGTCATATTAATATGGAAATTGGTTATGAAGTGGCATTACTTCAAGGGACAGCTTGGGAATGTCCACACCTGTATAAGTTGAGAGGTGTTATCTTGTGAGTTAACCCTGATGAGCTTCCTCATGGCAAGGTGACACAAATTAACGGATTTTGACTGAGACACGATAGTGGGCGCTAGATGGATGGGACATTCCATTTCTGAAGTCGTAGTTGAAGTTGTGGGTATTGAATAATCCTCAATCCGCACATGTTTACTGAGAATATGTCATTGAAGACATTTTCATCCACAGTGGACACACAGTGGCCACCCACGGATGTTTAAAGATCATGACCAGTAGCATCTGTCTAGAATTGTCTGTGCAAACAGAAACACGACTCGCAGAAATCATAACCAAATTCAATTCAGGAAAGCCACACACATATCCTGCAGCCCAACTGTAAATTTTAGTGTGTAGAATATTACATGACTTGTTTTATGGAATGTTTTCTTAGTATTATACACCTAAATATTTAAACAGTATTTATAGGAGCCAGTCACACATGCCAGATATTGCTATTTTCATGAGATCCTAGGCTCCTCAAATTTCTTTGAATTTGAATAATAAATTTGATCTTCTCTTGATAAAAAAGAAAATACTTTCACCTACAAATTTAATATTTTTTTTATTTGTAATGATTAGATTAATAAGGATAATTAAAATAATATGATCTTCAAAATGCTTGTCAGTACAGTAATCCAAATAAAATAAAAACAATGTCCTTTATGATTGTTATTTATGTATGTATCAGTATTATCCCTTTTCAAGACTTTTATTCTGAAATTCCCCATCCCCGCTGATCAGTCGGAGTCTTTATGCAGGTTGAGCATGTACATGTGAACAGAGCAATAAACATGCACCGGAAGCTCCTTTGCATTTAAACCGTATTAATGAATTACAAATCATGGTTAGAAAGGTTAGACTGGGATTTGTTATGATATGTTTATCATATCTGTAAGTTACTCTGATCCTGAGTAGAATTTACACTCGCTCTGTTTCATCTGATATGTTCAGGAATCAGAGCTGAAACTCTGTTTATGTTGTCAGCAGAGATGTTCAGACTGACTATGTACAAAATTATAAACCTTGTGGAAATGAAAGTTTGTTGTGTATTTATATCAGGAGTTCTGAATTTCATTACAGTCTCCTCTCAGTCCCAAAAGAATGATAAGAAGTTAAATATTCCTGCCATGCTCCTGCATTCAGCTGCAAACCCTGGATCTGCCACTCCCCAACACATGGATTTCTGAGCTATTGATTGTTGCCGTTCACGGGAGATTATCTGCTGGGTTACAAAGAGCGAGCAGCAGAACCACCTGAGCGTGAACAAATCTAATTTCTGATTTCAGAGATTTGCCGTAAAACCCCACACGACCTTCATGTTTAAAAACCACTGAAAAAATACACATTTCCCGAAATATGAGCAGAGAACTCGCCTTCTGTTTGAGCAGCTGTGCTTTTTTCGGGGCGTCTTTCATGGATTGCTTCTGTAAGAAGCTCATATGTTCTCTTATCATATCTGAAGGAGCTTGTGCATATAAACAGAGATCTGGGAATTTTCCAAATTTGGACTCATTCAAGAAAAAGGAAGATAATAGCTCATCTGAAATGAAATGAATTCACAGGTTAAGTAGACTTGAATGTAAAAAGACATAAAAAGCATGATAAAATAAAATAAATTACCTTTCTTTGGGCCATACTTTAAACCATTAATGTTCCATTTCCTTAGCTCCAGTAGTGCTCAGAAAAGGCCTAACAACATTATTAACTCCATCTCTGTATTAAGTATAGCTGATTGTTATTCAGTAAAATGGAACTCTGCAGTACTTTCTGAAACACGAAACAGAACATTCTATATGTTCTATAAGAAGAATGTTCTCTCAGTGGTATCTGGGCAGATATAACTAAACAAGCTCTTCCATAGGTTGGGACTTCACTGTTAGAACCGAAGGCTGTCAGTTTAAACACTAACACAATTATAAAACAGGCAATCATGTTCTGATTTACAGTAGGTGGAACCGGTTTTGTTACTCAGTATCTTCCAGAGGTTCTAGACAGTAGTGTGAGCAGAATAATTGTCACTAATTATTCAAGAGGTTCTAAATAAGGTATGTGTGTAAGCAATAGTACATACAAGACAAACATCCCTCTCATCCTTATAGAGGTTCTATATAGTTTATTCTATATTATTATAGTTAAGTCTGTTTGAGTGAGCAGTAGTGTCAGCAGAATGAATATCACTCTAGTCCTTCTAAAGGTTCTAGATAGGCCATAAATGTAAGCATGATAAACAGCACTCTAATCCTTCTAAAGGTTCTACATATAGTCTACATATAGGTTTTCCAGAGATTGTAGTAGAGGGTGGTGTGAGCAGAACAAATGTCACTCTAATTTTTTGGAGGTTCTAGATAGGCAGGTTTGCAACAATCTAAAGAAAGCACAGCTTAAGCGATTTTCATGTGGCAGCTACATGTTTCTAAGAGGCAAGGTTGCAGTGATATCTCTAGTGGTTGCTAGGATGTTAACTGCTGGTTGCTGTTGTGTTCCATATGGATTCTATGTTGATTCTATGTTGTAAAAATGGGATAAAATCATTAAAGAGTTGCTATGTTTTGCTGTTTTGCTGTTTACATTAGTAAATATCAAATAGTGAGGTCAGAATGTTGGATGATACTCCACCTCATCCAACTATTTAACTCATCCTAAACATTTTGGATGGAGCTCCATCATTCCAGAGAACACAGTTCCACTGCTACACAGCTCAATGCTGGGGAGCTTTGTACCCCTCTAGCCCATGCCTGCCATTAGAAACCATCAAAAGCAACCAACCAGCACCATTGTAATCCACAGGAAGACCCTTAAGAGGAATGCATGTACGAAACAATGCTGATTTTTAGGGGCAAAGTGCTATGCTGAAAGACATCCAGCAGGACTGCAGCTACTTTACTCCCAGGAGTGCATAAAAGAACAGCTGGGCTAAAAGAAAATCACAGTATAAAGACAAGAACACACACAATTAAAAGCAGAAAGGAGGCCTTTGACAGCTTTTGCCCGCCTTTTAAATTCCAGTCCGTCGACTGTGTGCACAATTTGTCTGCATAATAACAGACGTAATTATCAATTAATCAAGTCCAAATTCCTATTCGCATCCCTCTCTGTCTCCATCTAATTACATCTAATTTATTGATGGATCCTGAACAATCCCTCACGTGTGAGAGAGGTTGGGGCGGGGTGAAGAGAGAGTAGCAACTGAGAAACCAAAAGCCACAAATATTTTGAGGACAAGTCTCTGTATTGGCGCTGGATATTTACCTTCACACACTGGTAGCCTGCAAGAGTTGATTAGAAATGGTTTTGTAATAATCAGTGATACGCATCAACATGTCAAATGGAAGTAATACAGTACTATAAGCCTTTAAACATCCAGCACAATTTATATGAGCTTTTTAACTGTTCAAAAATAACTGAATTTTATACCCCTAGTGGGCGCATTATGGGCCAAAATGGGAACAGCAACAGTGAGATTTTTCAGCATAATATTTTTTTGGAGAACTCAACAATGAAATGCATGAAAAAGTTTGTAGAAAATGATTCACATTTTTTTTGAAAATTCAAAATGAAACATATTTGTCTCGTTCTGAGCTCCAATAGGAGTCCAGACTGAGTGATGGAGATCTGACTGAGCTGTGTATCACAGTGTTCCCTGCTAAATCATACAGCCAAGCTCTCTGCTCTTGTCTGCATCCAAATATTTACGAGAAGCTTCCTTTTCTGTCTGCATCCATGTTTTTTCCTCATCTGTATCCCATGGCTTCATTAAAGAGAAGAGTAAAGGCTGTTACTGCAGCCTTTACTCTTATCAAAGAGAAGAGTAAAGGCTGTTGCTGTCTATATTTATATGTTTTGCAGCTTGGGAGACAATCTAACTAAGATTCTTTGGCTTTATCACTTTTACTGTTGGACAAACTACTTAATAATCTCTTGATTTCCAAAAAGTCTGGAGAAACAGTTGTCTACATACATTTAGACAGAAAGTGTAGAACAAGGGTCACCAACTATGGAGAGCTATCATCCAGCAGGTTTCAGCTAACCAAAGGTCACCACATTCAGCCAATCCAGAACCTCTGAAGGCATTAATTACTTGGATCAGGTGGGTGGATTAGGTCTGAATCTAAAGTCTGCTGAAAGCTAGCTCTCCAAGAGCATGGCTGGTGACTCCTGGTATAGAATCATTCTGAAAATTTTCCCCTTGAGCTCTTTTACTCATTGAGAAATAGTCCTAAAATGATTAAAAGTAGTCAATTTTGTGTGGACGGTATCAAAATACATAACTTTTTCCCAAAATTATTGGGACACCTGCTTGTGCACTGCTTCTGAGGGTTCTAAAGAGTACTGATGTTTTTTTTTTGTTTGTTTGTTTTTGTTTTGTTTGTTTTTTGGAGTAACAATCTCTACTGTACAGGGAAGGCTTTCTCCTAGATTTTGGAGGTCATGATGTTTTATGACCAAACATCCTCTCCAATTTCTCAGCTCATCACATCCAAAAGAATTGGATGGAGCACCATCATTCCAGAGAACACAGTTGTCAACAATATGTGCAACTTAAAGTAAATGGATGCATTTATTTGAAAGGGTTTCCACAAATATTTGGACATAACAACATACAACAAAGTGAGCATAGTAATTACTTGTTAAAGTCTTTCACACCAAAGCAATCAACCACCATTCCATTAAAGGAAGTTTTGTTATGGCCCCCCTCCCCTGTTTAACCCAAGTCTGTGAGTGTAGATACAGCAAGATTGCTGTTTGTCTTCAGATGTGTTATGACAATCTCAAGGTTAGAACATTTCATGTTTCTTTTCCCCCTTCTCTCACCCTCTCTCTACTCATGAATCTTTCAGGAAGAAGTGAGGTCCGTAAATCCGTCCTCGCGCACATGGTGCAAAAAAAATAATTACTTTTTGTCACATATTAAAGCCTCCAGACAGCCCTGAGATCAGAGAGATCCATTCAGTCTGCCCAGAATAACCATGACCCTCCTGCTGGAGAACCGAGGAGCGAAGATGGAAGGTTTAGGTCCAGAAAGTAAAATACTACCCCTGGATTTTACCCAAGCTGCTCGAGAACTCTGAACTTTGTTTATAACTGAACTATTATTATAATGTGAAATTAAACTGAGAAATTATGAACATCTGAAAAAATATGGTGGTGTTCCCCTTTAAGGTGCGAGTAGACATGTATTTAGATGTTTTTATGAGAGATTTTGGAATGCAGTGGTGTTGCATTATAAAGTGGGTCTAGACTCCAAATTTTATCAGAAATTCTTAAAGGTTGGTAGTGTTCCTTGTAACTGTTACTAGACATTTTTCATAAGAAATAGTAAATATTTGGTGGAATCCAATAAAATGATGTGAATTCCTTGTGTGATTCAGTTATCTGGTCTCTCTCTCTCTCTCTCTCTCTCTCTCTCTCTCTCTTTGCATTGAAGGCTGGTACTGCTGTATTGAGCTGTCATTTACTCAGCTAAATGGGGTGGATTAGGCCAACAGGCCAACAGTTATGCAGATCACATCACACCTCCAGCAGACTCTCTCTCTCTTACACACACACACAAACACACATTTCTCTCTCTCTCTCTCTCTCTCTCTCTCTCTCTCTCTCTCACGCTCTCTCTCTCTCTCTCTCACGCTCTCTCTCTCTATCGCGCTTACGAATACCAAAAAGCTCCTGAGTGACAGGCTGTCAGAGGGCAACAGCGGCGCGCTGAAACCTGGCAACCTAAGAGCATGGCGATAACAAGCAGGTCTGAAAAAACAATTAGGCTCCCAACGCTTTCTAATGGACACACTGGAAATAATCAACTTCCTGTGAGTGTGTGTGAGTGTGTGTGTAACTGTGTGTAAGTGTGTGTGACTGTGTGTAATCCATTAAATCCAGACAGCTCCAGCAAAGCCATTCCTGTGTGCTCTCAGGTGTCTCATTTCTGACCACTTCACTTCCTTTCCTACCAGCTCCTATCCCACCACCTGTATCTCTCTCTCTCTCTCTCTCTCTCTCTCTCTCTCAACTCCTTTCTCTCCTTTCTCTCTCATGTTCTTTTCTTTATTTCTGTCCCTCTCTCTCCCTCTGTTTCAATCTGAGCTCTTTCTATCGCTCCCTTATTTAGTTTTTGTCTCTATTCCCTCTTTTTCTTCTCCTCTTTCTTTTCCCTATCATTCTGCAGCACCAACACAACTAGTCTCTATCCCTTTCTGTCTCTGTCTGGAACATTGCTGTGAGGAGGAATTGACTCTATTTAGCCCAGAGTAAGAACATCAGAGAGGTCAGTGTCTGATGTTGGAAAATTACTTTATCCCAAAGGTATTATATGGCAAAGAACACAGCTCCATTGCCCCACATCTCAACTTTGCATCTGTGAAAGTCAGTGAAAGAAGGTGTCTCAAAGGAACTGAATAAAGCAGTGAATCAGCTGTGTGTAAACAAACAAACAGTTCAGACATTTATATAAAATATAATTATAAACCAATGTTGTTGTAGAATATCACAATAATCAAAGCACAGCATAAACACAGCATTACACACACACACACACACACACACACACACACACACACACACACACACACACACACACACACAAAGAGTAGGAGCAGGATTATGCTGTAATATAACACTTTCAGCATTCATAATTCATAATATGATGAAGAGATTATGGGGTCTGAACAATGTCTGCTCACACCCCCACCCCCTCATGAGACCCTGATGGTCTCTCATTTGACCCTCATCAGTCCTTCATCAGACACTCACTGGACCCTCATCAGTCCTTCATTAGACACTCACTGGACCCTCACCACACCCTCATCAGACCTTCACCAGACCCTCGCTGAACTCTCATCAGATCCTCACCAAACCATCATCAAGTCCTCAACATCTCTTCACTGGACCCTCATCAGACCCTCATTGGACCCTCACACCAGTCAGATTCAGTTAAATTAAATCCAAGTACCAATTAAATCTTGTCAAATTCATTAACATCAATCAAATTCTAATTTATTTAGACCTATCACAATTAGATTCAGTCAAAAACCAATCAGATTAATTAATTAAAGATAAATCAGATTCAATGATGCAGATCAAATTTGACCTAATTTACTGTAAACAGACAGACTAGATTCTTTAAAAACAAATTAGAATCAATCAGATTTAATAAAACTAATCAGACAATTAAATTCATTCAGACCCCATGGACAGATTAATTTAGACATCACATAGAGGTCAAATTCAATTAAATTCAGTCCACCCAAACCACCAGATTCAACTCATTAACCCACCAGATTCAATCACACTCACATCACATTCAATCTGACCATTTAGAATCATTTAGACCAATCAGATTCAGTCACCTTCAATCAGACCAATCCGATTCATTTAGACCAATTAAGTTCTGTAAGATTCAGGGTCATTAGATTTGATCAATCAGACTTGATCAGATTCGTTCCAACCAATCTGATTCCTTTAAATTCAATCAGACCATTCAGAATCAATCAGCCAATTTAGGTTCTGTTACATTAAATTAGATTCAGATGTATCAAAAAAAGGAACCCTTTCAGCACCAACCAGGTCTATTTTCTGTCTATGTTGTGCATTATGTAGGGAGTGGAACCATTTGAGGGTCAGCCAGTACTATGTTGGGAAAACCAGCCCACCACATCCCTTCAAAAACTGTGACCGCTCTCAGAAAAGAGCCAACGGGCACTGAGAGGCAGCAGGACGTCAGACGGCTCGCTCTTCACTGAACAGTCAGAGTTATCTGAGCACACATCAATAAAATATGAAGGCTATCAGTCAGTCAGTCTGAAACTGACGGCAGCTGAGAGATACCCTGAGGGGGCTTTTAAACGACCGTTTAGGAGGAAGGCCTTTTAATTCGCTCCTCCGTCTGTCAGCACGATTAACCTCAGGCATACAGATATAACAACACGTCTGAGCGTTTCTACGGAAATCCAGATGATTATGAATACACTGCCTGTTGCCGCCTGACACACTGTTTTACCACAGTTTTGAGAAAACTGAGAGTCTAAAACAGGTTTATAAAATCACATATTAAATATGGTGGAATTGCTACTATATTATCATCATTAACATTCCATATAATACTCAGAAGACTCTTGCAGGTTCACTGGTGGATTTGGTTATAAAATGGCTCTATTTGTGCTGTATTTATAAGAAGGGCTGTCTGGGTACTTTTGGAGATATGGCAGTTCTTAAGAGCACATTAAGCATTACGATGGTGCTAAATCTGTAGCAGAGAAAAGCACAGCTGGGTCATGACGCTTGCTGTAGTTCATGTATTTCTCAATCAGCAGTACAGAGAGAACAATTTGTGCCCATGTTTATTCTGACCTGACTGAATGACCTCTACAGATGCAATAACCTCAAAAGGCCTCTAAAGGTCAGAAAATAATAGCCCCAAATAATTGAAAATTTCAACATGCTGTTGCCATTGGAGTTCTGTTCATTTACTTCATTTACCCTTTGTTCTATGCACTAAAATTCAAATAGATTTGTCCATTTGGAGAATTCATTTTTAAATGCTGAGACTTTTCAATACTGCTCAAGAAGATTATCTCTCCTGCTTTCCACTTTCTTCATCAACATTGAACTCTTAATTCCCTATTATTTTCACTTTGGAGTTTCAGCGCTTTACTTAGGCCAAAGGGATCCAAAACCGAGACAGTTAGAGTGGAACAGTTCCCATTCATCTTATCTACCAGCTACATCTTTGAGTTTCCCATTCCACCTTAAACAATGCAATTTTACATTCTGACCCTTTAACATTTAAGGTGGAATGAAAAAATCATATAGGAATCAGGTAAGAGGCTTTCTATTGAGATGCTAACTGGAATATTGTCATCTTTTTTCAACCGTCATGGTTGATGTTGATTCAACAACGTTTTAACATCATGTCAACGTCATTTCCAATTTTATGACATAACTTTCAAATGTAACTTTGATGTATACATGTTTTGTTAACTATTTAATACAGTGTTTCAACATTTTTTAACATTGAACCAACAATATTTACAACCATATTTGAACATTGAATGTTGGTCGTGTGCTAGCTGAGTACTTTTTATTTATTTATTCATTTATTGATTGTAAAGTCACTTTAAGTTCAGTTATTATCTCACTAAAGCTACTTTACTGAGTCATAATGATGGATTTATTGTGTTATATCATTCTGAAGAGTGACTGAATGACTGAATGAATAAATAAGGGGCTGTTTGAACTCGGGTCTGTTTTGATGGCTCGTGTTAGCAGGTGAAGGGTCAGCTGACCCTCAGCCCCTCTGGGTCTCGCGCAGCTAAGGGCGGGAGAGTTGAGCGTCAGGCTTCCATTAGGACACAAGAACCGAACTTAAGTCCGTTTAACGGCGATTTTTCCGCCCAACATCAAAGCAATAACGTCCGTAAACGTGGTTTACATGAGTTTGGGTTTCATATCCAACATTTCCAACCACAGAAACACCCGCACAGCCTTCCTCTGAGTCACGAGATCAGACCTGTGTTTATTTCTGTCTTTATTCTCAACTAAAACAAACAAGCCCACATCTGATAAACGTGGATGACGTCACTGCGGTGTAACCTGTATTCGTGTTATTGTTCTTATATGAACTCTTACATTAACAGTGACAGACCCCACAGTGTGCGCAGAGACCCGAACACAAGCTGGATGTGCCGAGAGCGCCATCCGGCGGCGGAGGGGAGAAGGCGCCGCCGCTTCCAGCTTGGCTGAGCGTTACTATATCAGACTGATTCAGTCACTCCGATCAAAGCCCAGACAGTCAGCTGCCCTTCTTCCAGCAGATCAGCTCTCTGCAGAACGATCAACGGCCTGTTTCTGTAACTTTATGTTATTCTTCATGCAGTTTTACAGCGAAACGCCGGCACAACTACACGGCAGTTAAGCAGAGTTGTAAAACGAAATGCAGATACTGTCAGAAATGATAAAGTGTATCACTATATTAACAGTATAAACTCAAATCAGACTGTTTATACTGATAATACAACATAAAACACTATAATGTAGACTCAAAGCTGTGCTTATCTCTCTGTGTTTATCTCTCTCTCTCTCTCTCTCTCTCTCTCTCTCTCTATATATATATATATATATATATATATATATATATATATATATATAGTACTATATATAGTACTATATACTGTTTATAGTACTAATATAGTACTAATATACTAATATAGTATTGTACTGTATATACTCACATATACTCACGCTGTCTCTCTGTTTGCGTAGTTAGAACTAAATGCATAATTTATTGCGCGCGTGCAACACAACACAGCACCAAACAGCGGAGTTTTGCGCGCGCTTGTCTGCAGTTCTTCGGCTCCCTGAGCGGCTCGCGCCACACTGGACTCGCGAGCAGAACGAAACTTTCAGCCCCGCGCGCGCGCGCTCGCATTGCCCTGCTTCCCGCAATACCACGCGCACGCAAAGCAAAAGTGTCCAAACTCCCTCAACTCACCTGGAAAGAACTGTCCGCGCGTAAAGTCCAGCGCGCGCAGGAGGAGAAGAAGCAGAGCAGGCAGTAGGTGAAGAGGCAGCGCGCGGCAGTACATCCTTTGATCCATTCCTGCCGGTCACTCGTTCACACGCTCGCCGGCCGTGCGCGCGCCCTCGGGGTCCTCGCATCTGTGGCTGGGGGGTCTCGCGCTGAGGTGTGTCCGCTTTCTTTCTCCCGCTGGTGCTGCTCGCTGAGCGCTCGCGCTGCCACTGAAACAAGCGCACTTCTCAGAAAGAGAGAGATCCTCTGTCCTCCTGATGCCGCGCCACGGTCCTAGCGCCGTCGGGTACAGAGCGCGCACCCAGACTCACTCACTCACAGCTGATCCTCAGCACGAGAAGACTGAGTGACTCACCACACCTCTCCACACCTCTTCACACTTCTCTACACCACTCTCTCTCTTTCTGTGTGTGTGTGTGTGTGTGTGTGTGTGTGTGTGTGTTCTCTCTCTCTCTCTCTCTCTCTAATTCAAATTCAGTTTCTTTATTACATTATAAATATTGACTTTGTATTACCAAAGTTGTGTCCTAGCTTTAAGAACATCTCTCTCTCTCTCTCTCTCTCTCTCTCTCTCTCTCTCTCACTTCTGTCAGTCGCTCTCTCCTTCTACCTTCTACTCTTTCTCTCTAATTTACTCTACTCTTTCACTATAGTACAGTTTCTGCTCTTTTAAGAGTAGGTGATTATTTTTTTTATTACATTTCTTTAAATTTTCTGAAAGCAGTCAGTAAATCAAAAGCTCTGATGACATAAAGGAAAAGGTCATTGTCTATTGAGGGCAGTAAAACCCTCAGGCCAAATGAAAGACTAGACACCAGACCTGCCCGTCTCCCTACCTCACTACTCTGCCCACATTCACATGCTTCAGATGTACTGATGAGCAGAATCTGTTACACAGACTCACATACAAACATGGTATATTTTAGGAGCCACTGTATGCTTCAAAAGCTTGCACTGCTAACGATGAAAAGAAAGACAGAGAGACTTAAGTAGAAATGGCTTTGATCCAAAAGAACCAGTTGGGATTAAGGATGAACCAAACAGACTGGATTTAACTGGACAGTGAAGAAACCTGTGGTGCGTAGAGTCGATAGATGAATTTTCTGTAGAATGGGTAATATAATTTGCATTTGTATGGTGGAATTTCTTAGCTATTGTTCCTGAATTATGTAAACAATTGAACATTTTTCAGGTTTTATGTTTGTTTGTTTGTTTGTTTTTTGAGTGAGTGTAATGGATGGGTGCTGTTTGAATAACATGTAGTATGTATGTGATGCAAGTTAAAGCAAGTAAGACTAAGACTCAGCAATCCTGACTGTGTCACCAGAATCCTATGGCAGTCTGTCCATTCCTGGTCAAACTGTTCTTTCCTCCTGGTCAAACTTTGGTGGGCTGAACCAAGGTGTTTGCATTGTGTAGTTCATGCAATGTACTTACAACAGAGATCACCTTTGATTAAAAGGTGTGTTGCTGTAAGCAGATCTCTGCATTGTGAGTATATTCAATGCAACTTGAAAGCTACCATAGCTGTGTTTATTTTGCATAATAATGTAACACATACATTCAACCAGTATTTATAGATGGAGGGCTTAAAATGGAGATTGCACTAAAAGAAACATAGGTTACTCTGCTGGTTTCCTACAAAATCACCAACTCTACCTATGTGAGTTAGATTGTGGTGCATTACCCATATTTTCACTATAGTACAGAAAAAATAATGTACAGGGATATTATAGATGGTACATAATAAAGTCTTGACATTACATATTGTGCTGTAAATGACAGTGGATCTGTGTGAGTTTGTGTGAATGTGAAAGAGAGAGGTAGTTCATATATAAGAGAGGACCTCCCTTAGTGGGCAGATTTCAGTCTCCATGTTTTATGGCTGGCTCTAATTTATGAGTTCATTATTTAGTGATGTGGAAATCAATGCTTCATTAATACAGAAAGGTGCCCCTTCATCGTTCCCTGTACTGCCTCTCTCAAACCTGCTTCAGTCAATGGGCCTTCACCATACACACTGACTCCCCTGTCCAAATTACCTTCACCTCATCTCATCTTATTCTCATTGTGTGTGTGTGTGTGTGTGTGTGTGTGTGTGTGTGTGTGTGTGTGTGTGTGTGTGTGTGTGTGTGTGTGTGTTAAAGGTTGCATTAAGTGCTTACATTGGTAATGATGCCATGAAGGGTGAATTCATGCAAAATCTTGTTTGGACCACTGATACGTACTATTAAATTGGGAGCAGGAGCATCTGATTGCCAGGTTTAGCAGACTTGTGATGGCCTCAACTTAAAGTACTACTATAAAATGTGCATATATACACTTAATGTCCAAATGTTTGTGGACACCTTTTATAATGAATGCATTAATTGGCATTTGTCAAGTCACTGCCAATGGAATATGACTCTTTGGAGCATATAAACAAACCTTAACATCACTGTATCTTAAATAATACCAGAAAAGGGCTAGAGGGATATCTCTGTAATGCTGGCACTTCATCCAGTACTTCAGGGATGAGTTGGGGATTTGGGGATAATGTTGGGTGGTGATAATCCCACATCCTTACCTCACTAATGCACTTGTTGCTGAATGCCATCACATCCTCATAGCACTGCTCTAGAATCTAGTAGTTTAGAAGTCTTCCCTTAACTTTGATTTTAGAAGAAACAATGGTTGAGCTGGTGTCTCAATAATTGTGTCCATATAGTTTATCTCCAATTATTTAAATGATAAAAACAATATTTTATAATGTACTCATTTTAATTCAGGTTTCTGCTGTTGTTGATTTTGTGGTGATCTGCTTGTTGCTCTACCCATGTGCTCAGTCACCAGTGGTCAGACTTGATGGTGGGAGATTTAAAAGGACCTCTGTCTGATACATTGCTCACCAGCAACAGCATAAACCTTGTTTTGTTTTTGTTTAGTTGGGTTTAGTTGTATTTAGTTTGATTGAGCCAAAATTAACCTGTCCTTTTTTGACATATTGTCTCTGTTTATGGTGAGGACATGCAGGGCAGCATTTTTGTAATGTCAGTTATTTTCTTTTTTTTACATTGAAACCTTAAAGATCCTAGCATATTTACTAAAGCTGGAAAACAAGTAGGTTGAACACAAAGCGATAAATTAATGCCTTTATTATTCATGTTGTATTGATATTTGTGGAAGGTGCAGTGACTTCTGGTTCACTTGTTGATTGGTAGAGATTGGTAGAGATGGCACAACCAGGTTTTTGTGAGTGATCTTACTTTTAAAAGTTCCATATTAACATTTGTGTCCAACTTTTTATGGTTCAAGGCTTTCACAAATCTATTAATATTTTTTTCACTATTCATAGTAAGTGCCATTTAAGGTAATACATTTGAGCTTGACTAAGCTGCAAGAAGAAATATACTAAAGATGAAATCCCCATGTAGTGGTACTGTTTATCAAAGAGGCTTTGGGGCCCCTCTAGTGGCTGGCCCACTGAAAGGCTGCCCACGTTGGTGGTCCTGACTGAAATCCACCCCTGACTTGGCTATGCAACTTCTAACTGAGTACTCCATGATGAAGCAATCAAATGTTTTTTATTGTCATTTCTCAATACAACTCGTTTACCTTGGAACAAAATGTTCTTTAGGCCTCATGGATTGTTCTTCAGCCCACATAGCACAGCAGCAAATTACACAGGACTAACTGTGGTGCAGATACACTAGACAATGCAATAAATGCTAGATGTACAGCACCATAGGTGGAGCTATATGTAAATGGATTGGTCTTAAAGCTGGATACAAACTGTGATTAATGGGGTGGGAAGGCAGGATGCAATTGTGTGCTTGGTTTATTGGTTCCATTTAAAGTGTCCAATACAAAGATACCAGACTAAGCAGAGAGGAAACATCCATACAGAAAACACACACAAAAAAATACTCAAAATCAAGTAACAAGTAACAAGACTTACACAACACAAGACAAAGGCAAAGAGCAAATGCACCAGTACAAATGCACAGGAGAAAACTAAAGACACCTGTGGGGGATAACAAGAGGGCAGGGATACAAAGGAGAAATTTTTTACAAGGAAGGGCTGGGCAGAGACAAAGACCATAAGAAAACACAGCCACGTGCTGGAATGCACATGGCAGAACAAAACAAGCAGAAGAAGGACAAAACTAGAAACAATGCTATATTTTACACTAACGATTTGTTTTGAAATGTCGCATTTAGATGTTCATCTGATGGCCAATGGTCACCTAAACGACCAGTGATCAATAAATGCATAGAGAACTACTTAAGCAAGACTACATTACTGCATCCAATTCCACCAACCTGTACATTCTGCTCCCTCAATGATTTTGCCTGGAGTTCAGCACCATGGAGAGGGGCAGCCTCATGACGGGATTGTGCCTCCACAGCAGTCAATAATGATCACCGCCCTCTACAGGTTGAAAACACCAGTGCAGGGGATAGATACTAGTCAACTAGGCAGAGACTGGGGACAGGAAAAGACCTCTGGCAATGACCCAGGTGTGTTCCTTTGGTCTACAGATGATGATGAGGGCTAATGGCTGATGGCCATGTACAATGTTATTAGCCAAATATAATAATAAATACAATGTCAAATAGGAGGAGCCAGTTTTGGAGGAGCCAAGGTCCTCTAAGCATGGGATCATGCCAACAACCTTGCCAACATGCCCCCAGTTAGGTGAGCTTCAGCCTCATGGAATGCTTTTTGGATGGAAGACTATGACTGTAGACCATGGCAAATCCTGTGGGAAGACAATTTAGAATTGCTCTAGGAGAAGTGATTGCTCTCCACACTGCCAGACTCTGATCTCAGAGCTGGACATTCAGCTGCACAAGATTCTTACAGCTCTAGGACCTGGAACAGAATATTGTTGGCACTCCCTGGTCACTGCCAGCTTCAGCCATTATGTGGGGTTAGGAGGAGTGCAAGTGCTCTCTAGGGGCATCACTAGACCCATTTTACACACACTAATCAGAACGTCTACTTCAGCTGGGGGCGAGACAGCAGACAGTCAAACCCCGTGACTGAACCAATTAGAATCAAAATTTCAGCTTGGGCTGGGACAACAGACAGATAAGTTAGTGGCAGAACCAATCAGAATCTTTATTTCAGCTGGGGTAGGACAACTGACAGGAAAACCCAGTGGCTGACCAATCAGAATCCTCGTTTCTGCTGGGGGTGGGACTGCAGAGAGTCAAACCCAGTGGAAAACTAACCCAAAATCTCCACTACAGCTACAAATGAGACAACAGACAGGAAACCAATCAGACCCTGGCAGAACCAATCAGAATCTCTATTTCAACTAGGGGTAGGAAAACAACCAGTCAAACCCAGTGGCTGACCAATCAGATTTTTATTTCTGCTGCAGGCAGAAGAGAAGACAGTCAAACCCAGCAGTAAATCTAATCAGTTAAATAATAGGATTTTACCATGATGATTTTAAAAAATCATAATTTATCATACCATACTGAAACATAACCCCTACAGCACGAAAAGTATCATATTGCCAGGTTTCTCCCAAAGCCCTAATTTATATGAAACACTTCTTTTTAAATATTGCTCTGCTGTTATTAAGATCATAATGAGAAGTATTTACTGTGTGTGTATATATATGTAAAGTATATCTCCACGTGTTTTGAAGCAGAATGTAGAACTCATTTAGAGAAGAGTTTGGTTTCTTCACTCTCTGTGTTATGGCTAAAAAAGACTCTAGAGTACTCCACTATTGTATCTACAGTTAAAAACAAATCAGGACAAGCATGGGAGGTGTTTCTCTCCAGGAGAGAGAGAGAGAGAGAGAGTAGACTCGAACCTCTGTATGAGTGTGTTCAGATCAGTGTACTCCCCCCCACAGATCAAATCAAGCACTTCCAATCTCATAACTCTGCAAGACATCGCAAACTTATTTCCCAGCAAACAAGCATCTCCACTAATCGTGATCTCACCAGGGGTGGGGGGGCAGGGGGCATGCAGGGGAAGGTTTTTGTTTTGTGAACAGAGATCATATGTCTGTATTCTATCTGATATTCCAAATAAATGCATATTGTGGTTCTCTCAGCCTAGCTGGGTGAAGGAGCAGCAGACCTCTTTTAGATCACACACTCCTGAGAGTTTACCTCCTGCTGACCTGTTTAACATCAGACTCATCAGCATGGAGGACATCTGCCTTCACACTGCAAACCACAAGCCTTACTTCCACAACAATTCATACATTATATGGACAAAAGTATTGGGACACCTGCTCATTCATTGTTTCTTCTGAAATCAAGGGCATTAAAAATAGGTTATCCAGGATTTCTACTAGTAAAGGTCTCTTGGTACAGATCAGGATTTGACTATCAGATACAGAAGGGCAGGTCAACATTTGGATTTGTAGACCACTATCCTGGATTTGAAATCCAGTGAAGAGAACACAGCCGAGCAGTTACATAGCTAAATTTAGAAATGTTGAACACAAGTTATGCCTCTGGGTTCTGGATCAGTTGCAGGGGCCTGATGGTATGCATAGGAAGACCAGCCAGAATGAAGTTACACTAGTTAAGTCTTAAAATGCTAAAAAGAGACTGAACATGACCTGAGTGGCCCAGGGAGAAAATGTTTAAATCTCCAGATGTTGTAAAGGAGAAATCTGCACGATTGTGTCAGGTTTGTAACATGTGTCAAGAACAATAACTGGTCATCCACAAAGAAACCATGGCTTCATGCTTCTGCAGATGCAGTGACGAGGGATTTCTTGAAGGAGATGGCAAGATAATTTAGTGCCAGGGAAATACAGCAGCTCTGTCTTGCTGGAGCTGAGTTTTAGGTGATGGGCTGCTATCTATGAGGACATCAGCAAGACATGCGGAGGTGCAAGTTCAAACCCGAGTGCCAGAAGGTGCGAAAGAAAGGACCTTTGAGACGGAAGTAAGAAGAGATACAGGTTAGTTGCTGGGGTCTATACTATCTAGATGAAAGCTCCCTCACCCATCACAAGCGAATTGAGTAGACAACCTTCAGGAAGGTTTTATAGGTCTATAACCCACACATGGCATTAGGTATGGTGCCAAATTTTCATGTTTAAAATGTGTATTTTAAAATAAAGAGCTAAAGAACTTGCCCCATAATGAAGCTCGACATTACTGCTTTTTCCCACTAGTGCCAAATTGTCATTACCCTCCTCCATTCATGGTGTATCCAACAAGCTGATTGGCTATTTTTGTTGAAAGGTGGGGACTATCCATAAACAGACACCATGTTTGTGCATTACAAGAACCTCCATTCATATTTCAACTGCTAATTGGTCTCATCATTTATAGCATCTCTGGCTTTACCATGCAAGAACATTATCATCCAAAAAACAACCAAAAATAGCTTTTATGTTTTTTATGTAATAACATCATCGGACTGTTCCATTTGTGTAACTAATAGGCTATTGAAAAGAAATCTCCACTGGACAGTCCTACTGAGGACCAGTCCTACCTAGGCTTTGATGTAAGATATAGTTTAGCCCATGGCTCCTCCCCCTTAATTCGTTTAAAGTTTATGGTGTAAGAGCTGAAGTCAGATAATGGCTGGATTATGGCTGCATTATAAGTGTGCAGTTAAACTTACTGCCTGATCCAGAAGGCCTCACTGACTCATTGGAATGTGCTAATGTGGCTAATCTCTGAGCGGCAATGTTCTAGCGTGGTGAATGAGGTTCTGCAGCTGCGGGACAGTGCATAAACCTTCAGCAAGTCTTTCTAATCACTCCAGAGACTGACTGGTCATTAAGGTTTCATTAAGTGGCTGATAGACGGCCGAGCCATAAATATTTTTGTGCAGTGAGACGTCCATGAATAATGTATGAATAGTCTTCCAACATATTGATTCATTCAAGGTCTGGAATTAAAGAGAATGTGAAACTTAAACTGCAGTGAATGAGGAAGAGCAGTGGACCAGATGTTGTACTATAGGAAGAGTTTGCTCAGAAAATCTGCAATCAAAAAAAGCAGAACTTGCTTTTATATATGTTAAGTGGATATGAATCGATAGTAATATGCACTGGTCTAGTCCCTGTAGAAAAGTACTGCCAAAAGAATAGAACTCTCACCATGCATAATGCCAGGCATAGGATAGAGGGGTATAAAGCACCCATCCCCAGCATCATGTTTTGGAGAAATTGAAGTGTGTTCCCTGAAATCATAGTGCTCCATCCATTGCTTTTAGAATGAGTTGTGGAGTTGGGGATGATGTGGGGTGATAAACATCCAACATCCTGACCCCATTAATGCTCTTGTTGAATGTAATCAAATCCTTACAGCAAAAACCGAGTAGAAAGCCTTTTCAGGACATTAGAGACAGTTACTCTAACAACACCATGATTTTTTATACCCATGATGATTGAGTAGGTGTCCCAATACTGGTCCATATAGTTTACAAGATGTTACATCAAATAAACTTAATAATGTCAAAAAAAGAGAAGGAACTGTGTCAGGTATCTCCTTATTTCTGGAAGGTATCATAATGAGCATACTCAAATTAAATTATGATTATATAATAGTTATAATTATAATAGTTATGATTAAAAATAGCATTTTAAATGTGTTTGTTAATGGTCACTTGGTCCTAAATACATTATAGACCATTAATAATAATCAACATCTGTATACAGACCTTTAGTAATAGCACCTGTCTCTCACCAGTGAGACATTCATCTCTGGTGTTAAAGTTCAAGTGTTTGTGCTTCCTCTTCTTCCTTTGTCTTCTCTATCAGTCAGTGTTAAACATCTCAGCTTCAGCAGATCTTTCACAGTATATTTCTGCTATTGATCCCCGATCACAATCAGTCTTTCCCTCACTGATCATCATCTGACTTTTTCATTTCCTCCTATTTGGTTTGATCTTCATCTCAGAAGTGCTATGCTCTATTTATTAATGATTTAGTAACACTAATAAATAGCAGCGTGTGAAACACATCAACATTTGTAAATGAGCCACAAGCAGTGCTGACAATTTCAATTTCAACAATATTCCTTGAGCTCATTGTGTGAATGAAGTCCCTTCATACGTCAATGAGTCTGATCAGATGATCATCAGTGAGAAATAAAAGCTCATGTTGTTAACAGATGTCTGCTAGTGCCTCAGGTGGTTGCTCAGGTGTTGCTAGGAGGTTTATAGGCAGCTACTAGGGTATACCAGGTGATTGCTGTGGTGTCTCAAATGGTTGCTGAGGTGTTGTGAAGTGCTCAAATAGCACCCAATCTCTTGCACAACTGGAGCAAACAATATATTTGGGATGAGTTAGACAGAAAGATGGAATGAAATAATATAAATCTGATGACATTATAGCTACACAACCGTACTGTGTGGATTTTAGATGATTTAATGGAGTGTATGGAGAAGCAGGTGGACACTTCTAGAACTAGAGATTCTAGTTCTGTTTTTATGATTGACTGATTGGAGAGAAGACGATGCAGAGCTTCATTATGCAGCTTGAATTAATTAATCACTCTTCCACGTACGAGGCTGTTTGTGTAACTCTAACCTTGACGTCGCTGAGCATTTAATTGGAAAAGAGGCGTCAGAGTCGTGTTAACATTTACAGCAGACATTTCTATTGACCTCCACACTTATAATAGAGTCTCTCTCGATCTCTTCAGACCTGATTTATGGGCTAGTGAACATCCACTGTGTTCAGATGCCACAGCCAGATGAGCGAGTCCTCAGAGAGCACATTAAACACAACGATGATGATTAGTCAGTAGAGAGAGAGGGAGGACGGGCGCTGAAGATTTACCCTGGCCACAGTGCATCAGTCATAAATCAGGCCTAAATATCGGCAGAATGAGGGGGCTCTGGTTTGCTCACCTCAGCCTGTCAGAATGAAAAATAAATAAAGTGTCAGCTCTGTAATCCTGAGAGCTGAGTGAGAGGCGGCTGATTGAACGCTGTTTCCAAAAGGATTCATCGTCGGTGAGCCCTGTAGCCCCAATATCCTCCAAAGCTGACCTTCAGCTCACGTCTGTAAGTCCAATCATTCTCTCACAGCTCAACTCTGGGCTGTTAGACTACAATTTCCTGTTGTGCTGCTTGGGTGTATTTAATGAAAGCCCTGGAAAAAAATGTTTTAGGGGAGCTCACTGAATGTGGCGGGAATCAGAATGAAGTTCCAGAGGAGTTTTGAAGGTTGGGTTGTGGACGAGAATAAAAATTAATGTGTCCGTTCAGATTTTCCTGTGTTGAGCTGAACTGTAAACAACACTACAAATCACACATTAATGCAGAGTGAAATTGTAACACTGTACTGTTTAACATAGTTTCTCCACCCGCCTGAATAACACATTTTTGGTCAACGAAGGACAGGCTGAATATGTGATTTTTAATGTAATGAATATAAAATATACACACATTAACCATAACATTATGACCACCTACTTGTCTCTACATTCACTTCTTATTGCATCAGTCCCACCACACAGGAGCACTTTGTAGTTCTATAATTACAGATTGTAGTCCACCAGTTTCTCGGCATACCATGTTTGTCTCTTTTACCCCTGATCTTCAATGGTCAGGACCCCAAAGGACCACCACAAAGCAGGCATTATGGGGGTGGTGGTTCATTCTCAGCACTACAGTGAAACTAACATGGTGGTGGTGTGTTTGTGTGTTGCATGGGCACAAGTGCTGTTGAAGTGTTTAAACACTGTATCCATTCAATGTCCACTCTATTAGATGCCTACTTGCTTCACCTTGTAGATAAATGTTGATCTGTTGCTGCTAATTCTCAGTCCAGCAGTGACACTGAGGGGTTTAAACCCTTCATCAGCACTGCTGTATGGGGTCCACTCATACCAGTGCAATACACATCAACACTCCACTCATGTCAGTGTCACTGTATTGCTGAATATAACACACCACCCACATAATACCTCATTTGTGCTGTTCCCATGGGGTCCTGACCATTGAAGAACAGAGAAACAAAGTGCTCCTTTATGGCCAGTGGAACTGATGCAACAGGTATGAGTATAGGGACAAGGAAGTGGTCATAATGTCATGGTTGATCAGTTGGCATTTTGAATTTTGAATTTCCACATTTTTTGGAGATTATTTATGATTTTTTATTTATAGATTTTTTTTATTTATTTAATTTTTTGATTTTTGATTTTGATTCTGATTTGCCAAGATCTGGAGTAAATGAAGAGTGATTGGGACATAAGGTCAAATGGGACATTTTCTTGCCTTTTTCCTATGTATAAATATATAAAAGTACTTTATACTATGTATAAATATGTAAAAGCTAAACATTCAAAAACTGCCCATAATTCACCACAGTTTTATTCAATCTTCTGGTAATGCTTTACACTAGATGTTGAAATGTTGTTGTGAGGAGGATTTGATTGCATTCAGCCCCCCAAGAATAAGAACATCAGTGAGGTCAGGTTCTGACTGGATGGAGCTCCATCATCGGTCCTGAGAACACAGTTCCACACCTCAATGTTGAGGTGCTTTACACCCCTCTAGACCCCAAATCAGTTTTGGGCTTGGTGATCTTAAGGTCATGCGATCACAGCTGCTCCAAAGTGTCCTGTTCTTCTGGTCAGTGCTTCATTGGAGCTTTATGTTTTCTTTGAGTAATGCTTCAGAATAACTACTTTTGGTTCTATAAGGAAGCATGATTTTAATAGATACGAGTGTGCATGTCAGGAACCTTTAACAGGCCTTATTAAACTTCACGTGATGTAAATGTTCAACTCTATTACAAAGATTCCACTTCCCATGTGACATCACTGAAAGAACCATTTGAAGCACCTTCATTTCTAAGACTGTGTCTCATTAGAAGTTGTGTCTGGATACTTTTGGACAGCAGCGCGTGTGGAGTGGTCTGTAAACTCCCTGTTGAGGATATGGCAGGACTTCTCTTTCAATTAAAGGTTCTTCTCTCCCGGGGGCTTTTTAATGAGCTGAGTGATGTGTGTGATTGAGCTTCACCTCAGCGCTGGGTAAGAGCCTCACTGGCCTTCTGATAGCAGTGTGTGCAGACACCAGGCATCTCAGAGACCCCCTGCTGCTTGACAGCAGAATCAACAGCCCTGAGGAGGAAGCCCCCTGGCAGAAATGAGGTGTTGCTCCTCTGATGTTGAGCACTTCAGTGACGCATCAAGGCCACATCTGGAGAAGCTGCTGGGAGAAGAGCATGACTTCCTCTGACACGGTTGAGGAGGGAAAGTTAGTCAAGTTGATATGAAGTGAGTCCAGTTGATCATCTCTCCGATTAATCACTCTTCTTGTCTCAGCATATTTATTTACACTCCCTGCTGAGCAGAAAGCAGAGAAACTCATTAAGTGGATTGACAGTTTATGTGCTTTTATATTTATGTAGCTTAACAGAGACTATATGGACAAAAGTATTGAGACACCTGCACATACATTTTTCTGAAAGAGAACACACTTCCACTGATACACAGCTCAGTGCTAGGTGGCTTTATACCCCAGCATTTTTTAAATACATGGACAATGACAGTGTATTAGCCCTCCTGAAAAGGGCTGACTGTTGAAAGTTTCAGCATCCATCCTACTGAATGACTATTTACACTGCTTTTCTTGGTAAGTCAGAAACTTCAGAACCTTCTGAGAGCTTATTATAGTGCAAGAAAGGGCCAGAAAACGGCACTGAACTGTTTTTTTCTGAAGTCTGGATCTTAGCTTTCCCAAGCTGGACAAGTGAATGAGGGTAATGACAGTGGAGGTACTATAAAGCAGCTTTTGTGCAAATTAAGTGAAATAAAGTGAACATTAAAGTTAAATAAAAACTAGAAATAAAATAAAAACAGTCATGAGACAAAATATTTTTAAAATATTAAGGATGTAAAAAGAAAAAAAGAAGCATGTGGACTGAGGCAGTGGAGTAATTACAGGGTTTTACAATAATTCTGGAGAGAGGTTCATGTGCTGCTCCTCCAAAGTTCCATAGTGCAGCAACTGTTTTCCTGTCTGGAGTGGGAATGACAGAGACACTATTCTCCCTATTACAACAGTGGAGCATAAGCATGATTCTGAAGCTGTGGGTTTAAGATACAACTATTAGCTATTAGTGAATGCTGCTTCAACTGAACTGGATTATTTTGGAATGCTTTAACATTACTGACTCACCTTTTCCAGAATTCCATGTGGGATACATTTTACACCAGCTTCATCCACACTGGTTCTGCCTGGATGTCAGGCTAACTATTTGTGAAGCTTCACCGAACTCCTATCTCATATCTCTCCTCATGCCTGAAATCTTGCAGTTGGTCTGTTTGACATTTTTCTCTGCTGGCGATGGGGGATGTGTCGCCCGTGTGTGTGTGTGTGTGTGTGTGTGTGTGTGTGTGTGTGTGTGTGTGTGTGTGTGTGTGTGTTTGCGTGCGTGTGCGTGTGTCATGAGGAGAAGTGTGAGCAGGCATTTATAAGTGAGAAGATTAGTATTATCATTGGATTAGCCATGCTAGCCCAGCTCTCTCATGCTGTAACTGTGGAAGAGGAGCATCACCACTCAAACACATAGTCATCCACAACACTGCAGGAGCCAGTTGGTGGTGGCTGAGCTGTGTGACTTCCTCTTAAGTGTAAAGGCTGGATGGAAATGGCTTATCCAAACCAGCTCTGCAGTTCGTCGAACTAAACAACACCTGTTACAGAACAAGCTATTAGCCCTAATTCCTAAAGCTGTAAAACGTTTTGGCTGTGGAGCGAACCTTCACACTTACCCTGATCTTACTCTGCTTCATGAGGAGCCTGTATTTACTGTACTGATTCTACTTTTTACTGTATTTACTGTGTTTACTGTACTGATTCTACGTTTTACTGTATTTACTGTACTGAGTCTACTTTTTACTGTATTGATTCTATTTACTGTATTTACTGTACTGATTCTACTTACTGTTTTTACAGTACTGATTCTACTTACTGTATTTACTGTATTTACTGTACTGATTCTACTTTTTACTGTATTTACTGTACTGAGTCTACTTTTTACTGTATTGATTCTACTTACTGTATTTACTGTACTGATTCTACTTACTGTTTTTACTGTATTTACTGTACTGATTCTATTTTACTGTATTTACTCTACTGAGTCTACTTTTTACTGTATTTACTCTACTGATTCTACTTACTGTTTTTACTGTACTGATTCTACTTTTTACTGTATTTACTGTATTTACTGTACTGATTCTACTTACTGTATTTACTGTACTGATTCTACTTACTGTTTTTACTCTACTGATTCTACTTTTTACTGTATTTACTGTATTTACTGTACTGATTCTATTTTACTGTATTTACTCTACTGAGTCTACTTTTTACTGTATTTACTGTACTGATTCTACTTACTGTATTTACTGTACTGATTCTACTTACTGTTTTTACTGTACTGATTCTACTTTTTACTGTATTTACTGTACTGAGTCTACTTTTTACTGTATTTACTCTACTGAGTCTACTTTTTACTGTATTTACTGTACTGATTCTACTTACTGTATTTACTGTACTGATTCTACTTTTTACTGTATTTACTCTACTGAGTCTACTTTTTACTGTATTTACTGTACTGATTCTACTTACTGTATTTACTGTACTGATTCTACTTACTGTTTTTACTGTACTGATTCTACTTTTTACTGTATTTACTGTACTGATTCTACTTTTTATTGTATTTACTCTACTGATTATACTTACTCTATTTACTGTACTGAGTCTACTTTTTACTGTATTTACTCTACTGATTCTACTTTTTACTGTGTTTACTGTACTGATTCTACTTTTTACTGTGTTTACTGTACTGAGTCTACTTTTTACTGTGTTTACTGTACTGATTCTACTTTTTACTGTATTTACTATACTGATTCTACTTTTTACTGTGTTTACTGTACTGATTCTACTTTTTACTGTGTTTACTGTACTGAGTCTACTTTTTACTGTATTTACTGTATTTACTGTACTGGTTCTACTTTTAATGTATTTACTGTAGTGATTTTCTTTTTACATTAACTGTAGCTAATGTTATGTACACAGATGGATACAATTTATTTGATGAATTTATCCACAAATCTGTAAAAATAGACTTGACCAAAATAATTTCTTGCTTTGCAACACCTAGACGTCTCTAAGAGGAGGGTGTAAAACATTAGCCATTTGTGTGTGTGTGTGTGTGTGTGTGTGTGTGTGTGTGTGTGTGTGTGTGTGTGTGTGTGTGTGTGTTAGGGCTGCTGCTGTGGTACAATGATTTAATAACAGTCCAAATATGATCTCACTAGAGCAGATCAATGTACAAAGAGAGAGAGAGAGAGAGAGAGAGAGAGAGAGAGATGATTACACAGCACTCCTCTTCACTGAGTACTAGGACTCCAAACATCTCATCACCTGCTCGCTTTAAACTGATGTGGAGCAGAAAATCAGATAAACTGCTATTTATTCTTCATCTCCTTCTCTCTCTCTCTCTCTCTCTCTCTCTCTCTCTCTCGCTCTCTCTCTCTCTCTCTGCTCCAGGTGAATGAAATGCTGAGAGCAATGGTTTCAAGGGATATTGGGAGACCCTGAGGCCATGAAAGAGAGTGGGAGAGTGAGAGTCAGAGAGAGGCTCAGAGAGAAAGAGATGGATTGAGAGTGAGGGAGAGCAGAAGGAGAGAGGCTGAGAGAGACTGACAGAGTGAGGTAAAGCATCTCCCCTAAAGATACAACTTGGGAACAGCCACACCTGTATAGGTGTCATCTTGTGAGTGAGGTTGGACACTGGCCAGCATACTCATGTCAAGGCTCTTTTTTGCTCAAGCACTCCTGGGGAGGGTAATAATGGTCTTGGATGTCTTTCATTTGTACACAATCTGTCTGATAAGTCACATGCTTAGTGAAATGAAGTCCACCTGTGTGCCGTCTAAGTGTCACATGATCTGTGAGTATATACACACCTTTTCTGAAAGGATCCAGAGGCTGCAACACCATTAAGCAAGAGGCACCATCAAATCCATTATCATCAAATTGAAAGAACGTGGTACCACAACAAACCTGCCAAGAAAGGACCACCTAACAAAACTCGCAGACCGGGCAAGGAGAGTATTAATCAGAGAGGCAGCACAGAGTCAAAAGAGATCCCAAGCAGAGAGTGGAGCATCTGTCCGTTCAACCTCAAAAAGCTCTGCACTCAATAGAGCTGGGCTTTATAAATAAATGGCCAGAAAAAAACCTTTACTTACAGGCCACCAAGAAAAACACTATGTCTGGTGCAAAACCAAAACATCCTATTACGCTCCTAACTACACAGTGAAACATGGTGGTGGTGGCAGCATCATGCTGTGGGCATGTTTTTCAGCAGCAGGGATTGGGAAGGGGAGTAAAGGTGCTATTTGGTCTTGGCCAAGGTTGAGTTTGGAGTCTGACTGTTGGACAGGTGTCTTTTATACGGATAACATGGGTCAAACAGGTTCCATTAATACAGGTAATGACTGGAGGACAGAACAACTTCTTAAGTTACAGGTCTGTGAGAGCCAGAAATCTTTCTTGTTTGTGGGGGACCAAATACTTATTTTGTGCCATAATTTACAAATAAATTCTTTAAAACTCCTAAAATGTGATTTACTGGCTTTTTTCTTTCTCATTTTGTTTTTCATAGTTGATGTGTACCTATGATGAAAATTACAGACCTCTCTCATTATTCTAAGTAGGAGAACTTACACAATCAGTGGTGTGCATGTGGCCAGTGGTGGCTGCTAATTTCCCTGTAGAAGTATGGGCAAGAAATGGGCCATGACTTGTTTTCTGTCTAGTGCATTAAATCACACATCCTCATTCAGCTACATATTTTCATGGCATTCCTGCACTAATTTCCAAGTGTTCAGGTCTTGCACCAGCATCAGCCCCTTACACCAGGTTCCTGATTTTCAGAGTGGTAAGATTGTTGTACTCTTCACACTATACAACTTGTTGTTATCAAGAATCTTTTAGTGGTTAGTGCAAACTGCATGACTGATCAGGGACACTAATTACAAGATCTATCACCTGGAGGAATCAGGAACAATCCTGTCTGCTCTCCAAAAGATGCTCTGTCATGAAAATACAGGTGTTTTTGGAAATTGCTTTTTTTCATATTGTTGGTTCTACTAAGATGCAGGAAGGTTCTTAAAAGTCCAAACAGAGTTCTTTTGGTGGCCTATTAGTGAGCTCTCAGCTTTTGCTTTTCAGCAATTTTCACGTAGTAACTGAGCCAGCACAGAGAGAATGCCAATTTTCCTCCAACCTGAAACATCAGGGCTAAAATCATGAAGTGTAAACCTGACATTAGGAATATTCTCAGGCGACTTCTCCTCAGTGATCATGTAAGGCATTTTTAACCACAACCTCAAAGAAAAACGGTGAGTCAGTTTCTCTGTGTCATGAGGTCGGGCAGGGACAGGCCTATGAAACTGCAGGGGCTTTCTGAGCCAAGAGAAACCTACTTCCCCATTAAATCCCTCTTTATCTTCACTCTCTGTGAAACGTCCCTTCGTCATTAATTAAGGGGCAATCACACACACATGGGCAGCCACCTCCATGGCTAAGCAGATAATGGATTAGCCGATTATCCCATTTGAGCTGTGCTGTTTCAGCTTAGACGACTTTCACAGATCGCTGACACTCGGGCAGGATAAGTGACCACAAAGGCCACTCTCGACAATGACAAATCGACCAAATGTAGCCCTCACTATCCGTCACAACGGCAAACAAACCTGCCATGGCACAAGGCCAGTAGTGTTAACTGCACAAACATACCAACAGAAATTGAGCTGGTGAATGGCTATCACAATCCAAGTTTTAGAGGTTAAGCCACCTGCAGACGGGGCCCATGTCAGTGTGACTATCACACCAGGGGAGCCAGCCGAGCCAAAGCCCAAGGGGAGAGCTTTGACACGGGTTCACTCTCTGCTCATCTCCCCTGCTACCCCCTGGAGGTACGGAGGCAAACTGAGCAGAGGGGCTTTGCTGGGCACGCCATAGTCACAGCCAGCAAACAGCACATTAACCCGACTCTACGGATCACCGGGCAGCACACGAGCCGCAGGAACAGCAGGGGATGGCAGGCCGTCTGGAGCCACAAGGACTCCGAAGGAAAAGGAACGAAACAGCCGTTTAAATTCGCTGCCGGCTTCTGATGTGTGCCATATGCTAATGCCTCACGGCCTGCTCTCACTCTCGCTCTCTCTCTCTCCCTCACACGTGCCTCCTCTTTCAGTCTGTCTCCCTGCCTAATTCTCCTTCTACTTCATGATATCTCTTTTACAGTCTTAGACTGTCTGTCACCCTGTTCTCTTTCAGTTCGGCTATTTTTATCAGTTCCTTAGGGGAAAGAAGAATGAAAATAAAGATCTCTTTATCAATATTTCTGTACTTTTTCCTAGACAGCAATGTGATCATTTTTGCATCTCCAACTGCTCAAATGAAAACAAGACCTCAGTAATCTCATGCATCTCCTCTTGAGTTTAATTACTTTTATCCCAAATAAATTGTGCTCAGATTTGCCAAAATAATAAAAGGAGTATCAATATGAACTCAACCATTTCTGATTCAGAACTTGCTCATTCAGAACTTTCAGAGTTACTGTAATATTTTTTCAGGTTTTCATCTAAACAATGTATCAATTTACCTTAATCCTTGATGAAATAAGGACACTTCCATACTTAAAGGTCTGATTTCAACACTGGCTGTTTATCTTCTATTGTTTCATGGGTGACAATAGTCTGCCTCAGCTTCATTGTAATTGGTCCAAAATTCCAGACTATTAAAAAAAGGTTCCATACGGCAAACCAAACATACTGCAAACCATGAATTAGTTCATCCAGATCTTTACTTTAAGCATTGATTGTGACCCCCTAGTTTACCAATAAATGCAATAAAAAATATGTTAACTGTCCTATACATCAGAGGAATTTCAGCCCATTCCTCCATACAAAACAGCTTCAAGTTTTTTCAGATCTCCTCCCATGACCTGCTTGCTTCAGATCTTTTCACAAAATTTCTGTTGGATTAATACCAGAATTGTTTTTGGTAGAATGATCTGTATGCTTAGAGTTGTTGTCTTGTTGCATGACCCACTCAACTCATGGGCAGATGTCCTGACATTTTTGTTCAAATTGTGCTGTTAAATTTTGGAATTCATTAATCTGGACAGCCGTCCTCTCCCAGATGCAGCAAAACAGGCCACCATTTTGGTGGATTGCTGGAATATATAATGCTTTCCCAATCAAAACTTCTCATTTAAACCAAGAAGATCTATTTTGGTCTCATCTGTTCACAAAACATCCTTCCAATAACCTACTGGCTTGTCCATGTGATCTTTAAATTCAAATTACAGACAGGCAACGATGTGGGGGGTTTTGTTTGTTTTTTGTTTTGTTTTGTTTTGATTTTGTTCAGAGAACAGAGGCTTTCTCCTTGCAACCCTGCCCTGCACAAAATAGTTGTTCAGTGTTCTCCAATGTGTTAGCTGATATTGGAAAGACTTTTTAGTTGCTTAGAATTTACCTTGTGCCTCTTTATAACCTTGTCGAAATTTACATGCCTTGCTCTTTATTGTTTGACCACTCCTGGGGAGGGTAATAATGGCCGTGTATTTCGTCCAGTTGTACTAAAGGATTGGTGGAGTCCAAATGGTTTTGTAACCTTTACCAGCCTGATGAGCATCAGCAACTCTTCTTCTGACCTCATTCAAAATGCACATTGTTCATGTCATGTTATACTTCCACAAGCATGTTTTTTGAAGATCAGACTTTCATAGAACCCTGTCCTTTAACTCATACAGCACACACTCACTCCTTATTATCACCTCATTGATTGAAAATGCCTGACATTCATTTCACCAAATGATTTGCTAATCCTAAAGGTTCATATACCTTTGCCACTCACATGTACTGTATGTACTATTGGATCATTTTCTTCAATAAATAAAAGACCAATTGTAAAATTTTGGCTCATTTGTTTAATTCAGTATGTCATATCTATTTTTAATCTGATGAACTTTTAGGTAAACGTTTGCAAAAATACAGGCCATTCTAAAAGGCTCACAGAATTTCAGCCACCATTGTAGTTGACATTAAATCATCATGTCTCACTGGAAGATATTCCTGATATGTTTTAATTATGAATACAAAGAACTTGATCAGAAGCAATGAAATCAGTGACCAAACCAGGCTGTGATAAAGGTACCTACAACAGAATCATTTGTGTTTGAGATTGTAAAGGGAGCATTACATTACGCCATTGGATACCAACAAATTACTGTCAGGTGATAGCATAACTAATTAAAATGGGGGGTAAAATGTGAGAAAAGGGGGGAGCTTATCTTTGTACATTTGTCTTTCAAGATGAGCCAGTTCTACAAGTTCTACAGTTATACAAATATTTGTAGGCAGCATTTATTAAAATATTATTTTGAAACTAATTCAATTTGAATAACCTTATCCATGAAACCGAAAACTAACCATTACTCTAACACTAACCTAACCCATAAAATGTAAACCTTACTCTAACCCTAAATGAGCCCATAAACCTAAATGTAACCCTTACTCCAACTCTAACCTTAACCATAAAACCTAATCCTTATTCTAACCCTAAATGGAACCATCAACCTAAACCTAATCCATACGCTAAGCTTAAACGCAACCATAAAACCTAAGCCTAACTCTAACTCTAACCTTAACCATAAAATCTATACCTAATCTTAATTCTAACCTTAACCTAAACCATAAATCTAAATCTAAACCTTACTCTAACCCTAACCTTAACCATAAAACCTAAGCCTAACCCTTACTCTAACACTAACCTAAACCATAACACCTAAACGTAATTCTTACTCTAACACTATCCTTACTCTAAGCCTAACCTTAACCATAAAATCTAAATCTTACTCTAACCCTAAATTTAACCATAAAACCTAGTCATTTTGGGTGGACCAGTGATTGGTGGCTGTATTTCCAAAAAAAGGCTTGTGTGACTATTAACTTTTCAAGATACATTAATCTCCTGCCTCCGTTATAAATCTAAACAAGCCAAATTTGGACACCAGACATTAAGCATGTAGGATAAGCGTAAAACTGTAGGAGATAGATTTTAATCAAACCACTTTTTCTACTGAACTTACAAAACGTCAAGTAGGCTTCTTTCATGGATGGTGAGATGATGCTTTTTTCACAGAGCTGGAACAATCTTAACTAAATCCTAGCAGTCTCAGTAAACATCAAGCTCATTCCCAAGGTGGACAGTTGGCTGCATCCCCCTGACATCATGTAATATAAATTTTAGCCTTCAGTCAACCAGTATGTCGGCAGAACCCCCTGCTGGACTGATTACTTTAACTGTCACTTAGTTTGAGTTCCCACAGTTTCCATTTGGAGAGTCTGTGTTTTGATTAAGCCTGGATTGTGGGATTTTTCTACCTGCTGATACTTTAGCACTGAATGGTCGCATTTCTTATCATCTCTACAACCAAAAAACTTAAGATAAATAAGAAGAATGAGATTAATTTTATAATAATAAGCTGTGTTTGTAGAGCACGTTTAATAATGAAATGCTGCTCAAAATGCTTCACAGAAAGTTAAAACACAAATCAGCAGAAAACATAGACATAATTAATCCTAACAGCATGAAAACAGCTAAATTAACATCAGAATTACAATATTCCACTGGAGGATTTAGTCTTAGTGAGAGGCCACAGATACGACATGTAACATAGTAAACAGACACAAACATACACTATTATAACATACAGATATTATAAGATATTAAATAAGAGCAAAAAAAATATGGAACGAAAATAGAAGAAAATCAATTCTGCATCTGAGCAAACATATTGTGTTTTATAGTTTTACAGTTTAAATTGTGCAAAGGTGTGTTTATAGCATTGACTGAAGTTCTGAGTGTGTAAACTAATGGACCACAGTAAGCAAGGGTTCCGACAGTGTGGGCCACAGTAAGTTTGGGGCGATGTAAAGTTGTTGGCCACAGTAAGGGTGGGGTTCTGAAAGTTGTGGGCCACAGTAAATGAGGTGGTAAAGTTATAGGTCACAGTAAGGGTAGAGTGGGTGTAAAGTTATGGGCCAGAGTAAGGGGGGCAGTAAAGTTGTGGGCCACAGCAAGGGGCCTTGTAAAGTTGTGAGCAAGATTAAGGGGGTTTGTAAACTTGTGGGACAGAATGAGTGGGGTTTGTAAAGTTGTGGACAACAATAAGGGGATTGTAAATTTGTGGAGCAGGGTAAAGGAGTTGTAAAGTTGTGGACAACAGTAAGGCGGTTGAAAAGTGTACTTTCTAATTCTTTTGCTCCTTTATGTCAGTAAAGTGAGCGCAACTGAATTTGCCATGTTAGGGGCCTTTTAAAGATTACAGACAGTGTTTAAATATGTTTGCTCAGAAAGTCATTTTACCTCCAGCTGTGTTTTGGATCATCAACCACATTGAGTCTGCTCGGCTCCTTCGACTGATGTTGGTTCAAATACAGCAGTGACTGTAACTCACACCCCAGTTTGCTGTGAGGATTAAACACTTTATTGTGTTTGTCCTGATGGAGATCAAAGAACTGTTCTCACAAATCTCACCACTGCAGGAACACAGACACTCTCTCTTTTCTGTTTCTAAACTGCTGGAAAAAAATCAGTTTTGAAGCAGCTGTATATGTTTTTTTTCCCTTTTACTTTTTAATAGTTAATCTTTCTTTCTTTTGCTGTTTCTTAAAAAAAAATACATATTTTTTATTTTTATATATTTCTATTTTCTCCTTTTCTGCTCTTTGTTTTCTGTCTTTTCTTGTATTTATTTTCTTAAATTTTTTTCACCTTTGTTTATTTTTTGTTTCTGTTTCTGCTATTTTTAATGTTTGAAGTGCTCTATAAAATGATGATGATGATGATGATGATGATGATGATGATGATGATGATGACTGTTATTATTGTTGTTTTATGTTGCTGTTGTTGGTGGTGGTGTCGGTGGTGTTCTGTTGAAACTGCTCTTGTTTCAGCCCAGTTGGGTTGCCATAGGTTAAACCGAGGTTAAACATAGGCCTCATCTGGGATGTAGGCTGCACATGGGGCTTAGATGTTTTGGGGGGGTTTGTGGGGGGGTTTGTGAAATTAAGGTGTACTGTCACAATGGAGCCCATTTGCGAAGCTCAACTGAGTCCCAGTAACAATACATATACAAACACACTCTGAGCCCATGCCCACCTTGAGGCCAAGTAGCCCACATTTCCCCTACGTGAATCATACAGAAGCATGTAGCCTGGGTTGTGTCTGATGATCAGATGAGGCTAATTGTTCTCCTTGCTCTAAATTAAGTCTCTTCTGGATCCCTCTATTTTAATGCATCAGCAAAATATTTTGGAACACTGACAAACAGTGTTTTAAAAAGCGCTGCCAGCAGGAACACTTCTCAGGGGTCAGGAGGTCAAGTGCTGGACTTCCAGCTGAACTGGAGCAGTTCTGAGGAGTGTGAGTTTAAGAGCATTGTGAATTACAGCTCACACTTACTGTCCATTTGTCTCCATTACGGCTTTTAAAGGACGTTATCACAGACATCTTCACTGCAGTGGCCTAATCTCATTCAGCCATCCTCTATAACTCCTCCTGAGAGTGTTCTTCTGTCCCCACTCATGTATTTATGTTTTATGAACTAGTGCTTCAGTCATGGTACAATCTGCACATTTTGGTGTATTTGGACAAAACAACTGAATAAACATAAGCAACAAATAAGTTGTGTGAATATTCAAATATTTAAACAAATTCAGTACAGTATATTGGAACACATTCAGTGGCTGAGCAACTGAGCTGACATTCAGGGAAAGTGTAGTAGGTGATGTAGTAATGGTTTTTGTATTTGGCAGCATCTAAGCTTGTGGTATCGTTTGTGTTCTAGCTGAGTAAACAGTGAAGCGCTTTCTCATGTCACTCTGGAAAAGAGCCTCAGCTAAACGCTTTAAATGTAAATCTAAATGTTGTAGTTGTTGAATGATCATGGAAAGGAGAGGCAAAAAGAATGCATGAGTTCATATAAAATATGATTGCAGTATGATCTAATTAAATTCGAATGAGCGAAAATTCCTGACATGACACCAGCCAGTCATAGCAGCATCAGCACGTGAGCCATTTAAGCTTAACATAGTTGTCATGTGTCATTTAAGCACGAGTCCAAGATGACTCGAGTCCTTAAAAGTTGTGACATGTCATCCAGTTACAGTTGCAACTAATTGAAATGCACATCTGAAAAAAGTGTTGAAAGACATGTTAGTGCCAATATGACTCGAGTCGAGTTTCAAATAATTTAATTGAGTCAGGAGTCATTTAAGAGCAAGTCTCAGGTTTAAACCATTTAAGGGAGTCCAATTCAAATTATAAGTAATTTAAGCTTCGATCCAAGCCAAATGAAATTATAAGCAACCAAAATATTTGAATATTTGAACGTCCAAGTTGAATTATGAACAATCCAAGCAAGGCTGTAATAAGTCTGGAAACAACGTGCATCTGAGCTCGTTTTGCAAAGGCAATGAATACTTACGTACAATATATTTATGTGTTTTATTTTAAATAAATTTGCAAAGATCTCAAACTTTTCACACTTTGTCATCATGGGATGTTGTGTGTAACGTAATCCATCTTGGAATAAGGCTGTAACATAACAAAAAGTGCAAAACAAATGAATATTTTCCAGATGCACTGTAATAGTGAGCCTGAGTCAAATCGTGAGTCATTCAAGTGCACTGTTTCTGGCCCTGTATTGATCTGCACAGTGAGAAACACATGCTTTTCATTCATTTAAACGTTGTCTTTTAATTGTCTGCTTTCTTCAAACAAACATACTGTGGTGTTTATTTGTGACTGTGAGCTGTCTAGGTTTTGGTGCCACTGTGAGAAACATTGTTTGGATGTTGTGTGCATTAGCCTTGCAGGATTGTGCACTATAGATCAGCTCTCTTTCATAGAGTGCTACTCAGTAGTTCAAATGAAAGATCAGACAAGGCCGACACAGTGGCTGAGGTGACATTGAGCGATGTAGCCATGGGTATTGATCCCCCGGTGGGCCTCACACGCTCAACACTTCCAGTAAGTTGGGCAATTCCTTCACAGGTAGCTAATCGATAGGTCGACAAGCAAACAAAAAAAGAGATGAGAAAGAGAGAGAGAGAGAGAGAGAGAACACCCAGGGAGATAAGGTGTTTCGTTTTCACACTTTGATTCATCCTGTTAAACTACATCTCCTTAAAGAGTTGTTTCAAAACAGTAGAACTGATATTAAAAGTCCAGTAGAGTGTAGCAGAGAGACTGGGGACACAACCGAAACAGAGGTGAATGGTAACAAGGACTTTTTATGTACTTACACAGATTCCAGTAAAGCGTACTTAAGGTTATCTTCTTGTGTTTCCATAGTAACACTATTCACCAATTTTCACGGCACTGGGACGTCAATTTCTCTTCATTCTCCTAGAAGCCTCCTGTTTCTGTACTATAACAGTTTCTGTTTTTATGGTATGACTGAGATGACGGAGAAGTGTGCAGATGTTGCAGAACGGACTCCTACATTACTTGAATCTTCTCTTGGTGGCGTAACAGAGAACGTTTGGAAGCAGATCAACAACTCACAGTGAGATATAGCCAGGCTAAAGTACAGCCTCCAAACATGGTGGAGGTAGTTTCACACACTGTTACTGTAAATAGGACTCCCAAAGTAAACAGTGTGTCATGTCTCTGTCATGTTCTAGTCCTGTTCACCTCCTGTCTCAGTTGTTGTTTTTTCCCATGTTTCTCCCAGCACATGCTTTGTGTTTGTTTTGGTCCCGTCTCCTCCCTTCCTCCACCCAATCCCAGCTGAGTCTCATTTGTAACCCTGCCCCTTCATTATCCGTTTTTTTTCCAGGTGTGTCCAATGTTGTGTTGTATTTAAGACCCTTTGTCAAAGCCTCTCTGCCTCAGTTCTTTTGTTTCTGTCACAGATTGTTCCTGTCTTGCTTTGTTTCCAACTTTGTGTCAGTAGAGATAGTGTCAGTTTGTTTGTTTGTAGTTTTGTGTCATGTTTTGTTTTGTCAGTCATTTGTTCAGTATTTATCGGCGTGTTCCTTTTGTCTTGTACTTTGTGTTTTTTCATTAAATTCATCAACTCCTCAACCCCCTAGACTTCATCTGTTCAGCTCACCATCCTGAGACAGTGAGAGATCCCCTAGCTCAGGGGTTCTTAACCTGGGGGTCGCGTACTTCATGTACTTCTAGGGGGGTCGCGAATGTGACACGAATTAAGACGTTTTGTCAGCTAAATGTGCGATGAATCAGATTTAAGGACTAAGGCGTTTTTTAGAAGGTCTGAAGGAAGTGGGGACACAAAACGCCCGCTTCCAGGAACATCAGAACAGAAAGAAAAACAAAGAAAGTGAGAAAATATGATGAAAAGTACTTTACGAGTTATTGATACCGTTTTTTCCCGGGGGTAGGGGGATCGCGAAATTTACTGGAGCCAAAAAGGGGGTCGCACAGTGAAAAAGGTTCTATTTAGGTTGAATAGAGTTGATATTTGCTCTTATACCTTGTGGTGTAAAATACATGTACAGTGTTTGATCTTATTTGAATGCAGATGTTTTAATGTGTTTATGTGAGAAAGCTGCTCTACTTGTATGGCTTTACCAGACTGTTAGTGACTCTTACAGTGCCCCATCAGTCTACAGTTAATCCTACCTATGGAGGGGAGGGTTGTTTGCTCTGCTTTTAGCTGAACTGTTCAGAAACTGCTGGAGCTTAAACATGGATTGTTTTCATGTAGCAGAGAGTAGTAAATAAGTATTTAATGTATTTATTAAGCTCATGTAAAACAGTTTATCACAACTACTCACACATTAAAATGAATACAGTAAATAATAAAGAATTAATCAAGAAATATTTGAGTAAATACACAAATTAATAACAATAATAATAACAATAATAATAATAATAATAATAATAATAATAATAATAATAATATTCGTAATAATAATTAATAATAATAAAGGGTAGCCAAGTGACACTTCATATGTGTGTAGTTGTAGGCTCAATTATGGCTCAGGTCCCGGTCTGTGAGGAGTTAGTGTTCTCCCCGTGTCTGCATGGGTTTTCTCTGGGTACTCGGTTTTCCTCCTGCTTCCCAAGAAAGGGGAATCGGCTATGTTCAAGTTCAACTATGAGCTGCTGCTCGTCAAACTGTGCCACACTTTCCTCCACACTGTTAAACCTCCGGTGTCGCTGCTTGCCAGTCTTACTGTGGGTTACCGTCAGTCAGTGTTCTACCTGTCAGCTTCAGCAGAGATCTGTTAACTTTCTCAACAGGAGCTTTTATACCTCACTTATGGTCATCTGAGGGCCAGATAATACTCTATAATACATGCCCTAATGCACTATATGTCCAATTATTTCTTGGCAATCTCTCAACTTTAAGTTGCATCTAATGCTGACACAGATGTGCAAATGCACAAACAGCTTGTCTAATCCCTGTAGAGAAGTACTGCAAATAGAATAGGATTCTCTCTCAAATTATTTATTTTTTTTTTGCTGTTGGTACAAAATTTTAATTAATTTTACATAACAGATGGACCTGAATCTGATTCTGTCTTCCCAGTATTTATTTTACATCAATTGTTGATATACATAGAGCATTATTGCGAAAAATCCTGTATTTTTAATATTGCAATATATATTGCAGAAAAATATATACATCGCAATGTCATTTTTTTTCCAATATTGTACAGCCCTGGTTGGGAAGTTGGGGATGAGTGGAGGTCATGATCATACAACATATTGACCTCAATAACTCTTTGCTCTTGTGGCTGAATGCAATCAAATCTTCACAGCAATGCTCCAAAATCAGTAGAAAGTCTTCCCTGGAGAGTAGTGACAGGTACTCCAATAAAAGCAGGAGAAAATACTTTTAATACCCTTGATTTAGGAAGAAACAGTGATTGAGCAGGTGTCTCACATGCCCAAAGTGTAGCGGGTACGTCCACTTTGGCTGAAATAACCTCAACAAAATGTCCATATTTTGAAATGTTAAAGATAAGAGTTTATATTGGGTGTTCTTATTTAACATTTTGAATGACAGACATTTTTCCACTTATGCTATATATATATATATATATATATATATATATATATATATATATATATATGGTAACTTCAGAAGCACACACACACACAGACCCCTAAAGTCATGCTTACACACACGAATAGCCCTCATTATATTGGAATGGCACTCTGAAAGTGTCGATCAGTGACACTGTCTATCTTTATAGTGGAATGCGGCCTTTTTCCAGCAGCCTTGTTTACAGCTATTTTCAGGGAGGCTCATTTTCAAAGTCCACCCATGACAGCAAGCTTCAGAGGCCACCACACAGCAGAGCTCTATTAGTGCGCTTGAATGTCACTAGCAGTAGCTGTGTGGACTTTAAGCCCTTCTTCTCTCTGTGGAAGAGAGAAAGAGCACTGCAGAGAAACAGAATGCTGCAGAGCAGATACCATGATCCAGAGATCTACCTTCAACCGCGAACATGCACCTGCTGCAGAAGTGGGGTCAATGTCCGGAACACAGCTTGGCCTACACCTCAAACACTCTTATTCCCGTTGTTACACTGAAAATGAAGACAGAGTCAGTTAGACAAAGAAAAAAAAACATTTAAACAGTGGCATATATATATATATATATACCGTATTTTCCGGACTATAAGCCGCTACTTTTTTCCACGCTTTAAACCATGCGGCTTATAATAATATAATGAGGTGCAGCTTTTTCTTCTTATATATGTTATTTTCCAGGTTTCCTTAAAAACTTTGCGGGTGCAGCTTATAGTCCGGAAAATACGGTGTATATATAAACTAAATGAATGATGCCATCTTCTCAATTAGACCAGCGGAACAGTAACATGATACTGAAGTTGTTTTTTGAAAATAAAATGCTACAAAATGCTGCCTTAACTATTAATTTTCTCAACATTTTGAAAAATTGCTGGAATTCTTCTTTACAAATGACAGGTTAGTTCAGTGCTGTCACTGCTTTATTTATAATGTATCAATTTTGTTAAAGCAATTTATACTACTGATACTTTTTTAATTTAATATTTAAATTAATAGTACTTAGGTGAATTTGTGCTCCCTATCAAAGACATAACACACCTACTAGCCTGCAGTAACATGTCTTCACCTGTTGCGTTCCACTCAATGGACAATATAGATGGAGGTCATGTCCATATATTGTCCAATAAGATGATAATTTAATTATTGTGACAGGCCTGTGCAACCCTAACACACAGACATACTCACATAACACACCTTAAAAACACTACTACAGTGACTGTTAGTAATCCCTGCAAATAAAACATGAAAATATAGGCATCAGGAACAGAAGATCTGACACGATGTGCCGTTTTACTCGTGAGTGATCTTTCACAGGATCAATCGGCAGGCTCTGGAGAAGAGAACCCATGTGAAAAGTGTGGCAGTTAGTCTTTGATTGTCCAGTCAGAGACGTCCTGTAATGCCCTGCTAGTGTGTGTAGCTCTGGGAGAGTAAGTAAACTAGCCAGGCTGTGTCGATCTGTGTTGATTCCACTGCTCCTCGGTAAGAAAGAGTGACTGGCTCGTCTGCCAGTGGCTAATTGATTTGGCTGGAGCTGATCTGCAGCACTTTCTTCAACAGTTAATTAACTTAACTTCTAATTTTGTCCCTCAAACTCTCGCTCTTGCTGCCAGGACCTGCTCTGAGGCTTTTTTCGTGCTTGGCTTTATTGTAGAAGTGGGTAGTGATGTGAGCTGTCAAGTAAAATACCTGCATAAAAATTTTATTTTTGTGTTTTGTTTTTTTTATTTGAGAAGAGTATTGTTCCAGTTCATAAAGGTTAATGAAATAAGAATATTTCTTTGAGTGAAAATAAATTTAATTTAAACAAGTTTGTATGACAGAGTTTTAAGCAAAACTAAAAGTAATGAAAGGGGCTTTATGGATCAAAATCACTGACAGATAACATATAGGCAATGTTTGTTGTTTTTGATCCCAATTTTCCATCCCAGTTTGAAAGTGCCAGTTACCCAACCCTGTATGGACTCTCTCCCATCACATATGATGATTCCAACCCTGTTGTGTCCACCAACCTATCCACCAACCCATCCATCACATCTTTTCCAACTGCCACCATTGCACTATTGCTGGGCAACCAACAGAGGAAAACGCCAGGTCTGCAGCACAAATACAACAGATACAATGCCTGTGCAAACCTGCACTGGTTTGTGATGTAGGGAGAGAGTGCAATCTACCCACCCAGAGAGTATATGGCCAATTTTTGCTCCCTTGAACTCTGGCTGCCAATGGCAAGCACCATGGCCATCCATCCATCCATTATCTGTCGCTTATCCAGGTTCAGGGTTGTAGGGACAGCAGCCTAAGCAAAGAGATCCAGACCTCCTTCTCCCCAGCCACCTCTTACAGCTCTTCAGTGGGGATTCCAAGGCATTTCCAGGCCAGCCAAGAGATATAATCTCTCCAGCACTGGATACTGGGTCTTCCCTGAGGCCTCCTCCTAGTCAGACATGCCTGGAACACCTCACAAGAGAGGTGACCAGGAAGCATCCGAACCAGTTGCCCAAACCACCTCAGCTGATTCCTTTCAACATGGAGAAGCAGCAAATCCTCACCCTGTCTGTAAGGGAGAGTTCAGCAAACCTATGGAGAAAGTTCATTTGAGCTGTTCATACTCAGGATTTCTTTCTTTCTATCACTACCCAATGCTTGTGGCCATTGGTGAGAGTCAGAATGTAGATTGACTGATAAATTGAGACTCTTGCATTTTGGGTCAGTTACCTCTTCACCTCAACAGACCGGCTCAGAGTCCGCAACATTACAGACGATGCACTGATCTGTCCGTCAAACTCCTGCTCCATCTTTCCATCACTAGTGAACAACATCTCAAGGTACGTGAACTTTTCTAACTGAATACCATGTTTTTAGATGTGAGATTCTCATTCCATCTGCGTCACAACCCGATCCAGCAAGGCAGTCCCGGCATAATACTGAGGCCACAGAATTGGACACCTTCCAACATTTGGCTACACAGAAAATTTCTGTCCAGAAATATTATGAACAGAATCAGTCCAACTCCAACTGGGAACCAGTCTGACTTACTGCCTGACATGCAAACCAAGCTCCTGCTCCATTTGTACAGGGACTGAATGGTTCATAGCAGTGAGCCCATTACCTCATACTCCCGGAGCACCTGCCACAGGACCCCTCAAAGACCCACACAAGGGTAAAGAGTTGGTCCAGTTTTGCATGGCAAGAAAGAAACCTGCATTGTTCTTCCTGTCTCAAAGGTTTGACCATCATCCAGACTCTTCCAATGGTTCTTGTGGGAGTGCGATGGGGGCAAACGCTCCTATTAGAACATGCTTGGACCCCCTACAGCCCCTCTAAATAAGACATGTATCTCCAACTTCTGCGATCACTTTTAATTTAATTTTTTTTCCAATCTGACTCTTCTAAAGAGAGAGTAGAGAGAGAGAGAGAGAGAGAGAGAGAGAGAGAGAGAGAGAGAGAGAGAGAGGGGCGCATGCATGGATGAGGCAGCCTGGTACAATATCCACCAATATACACTAATAACCACAAATATCCAATATGTTGATTTGTTCCAAGAAGACAGTTCATGTAGCAAATTGAATATGAAACAGAAAAATGAGTGAATAATATTGTATAACAGCGAAAGCTTTGAAGGGTGATTTTTGTTCATCTCTTTGTATGAAACATGAGAAAATAACCTGTAACATTTCTGTTGGAAAGAGAACATACAAATAAGATGCCTCTGATGTAAAAGATATTTAATATGAAACTGGAAAAAAGGAATAAGTAACATTTTAAATCATAGCAACGACAATGAAAGGTGATAAGGTGTTTGTATGAAATATAGAATTCACATTATGCAAAATTGTAATTTTATAAATTCTAACTAAAAACTGTATAAATCAAAGGCTGAATGATATTAAACACATACTTTTGCTTCTTAGTACCTGCAACAAAAGCTGGAAACCAGATGAAGAACCGCACCACAGCACCGATTTGGCACCTCGACAATGGAGGTGCATGGTCCATTCAGATTCAAAGTCCCCCACCTCCCTCTGGATGCAGTCAAAGCTCTGCTGGATGTGGGAGTTGAAGGCCTTCCTGACAGGTTCCTCTGCCAGCCGTTCCCAGCAGACCCTCACCACATGTTTAGGTCTGCCAAGTCTGTCCAGCATCCTCACAAGGTGATCAGTTGACAGCTCAGCTCCCCTCTTCACCACTCAACACATGGCGGCAAGTCCAATGATGCATCGGATTGTGGCCTAAGGTATCCTGATGCCAAGTGCATTCATGGACATCCCTGTGTTCAAACATGGTGTTCGTTATGGATAGATTGGAGAGGCGTTCCTCCCAATCACGCCTTTCCAGGTCACACTGTCATCACCCATGTGAGCATTAAAATCTCCCAGCAGAACAATGGAGTCCCCAGGAGGGGCACTTTTCAGCACCCCCTCCAAGGACTCCAGGTCCTCCGAACTGCCATTCGGTGCATATGCACAAACATTCAGGGCCTGGACCCCAGCCCGAAGGCATAGGGGAACAATGCTGTCATGTACTGGGGAGAACCCCAGTGTACAAGCGGAGAGCTGGGGAGCTACAAGTAAGCCCATTGTGCTCTACGTCTCTGTCCATGGGCAACTCCAGAATAGAATATAGTCCATGACCAAACTTGTCTAAAGGCCCAGGAATCAGGAGATGACCTGGACGACCAGGCTTGGGGATGTTTCATTTCTTGTAAGAGTAACACAGAGAGTGACATAGGAAACCTGATTGGTCTGTGTCACAGTAGTGGCTGTTCTGTTGGACCTGGTGATTAAATGCCTGTGACGTGGTGAGATGAGTTTAAAGGTGCTGTTCTGTCATTAGCAGAACAAACGTTATTTAAATTAGAGGACAACCCATTTTTAATCCCTGGGATTCAGAAGAAATGATCAATGAGCAGAGGTCCCAATACTTTTTTATTCTTTATTCTAACTCTAGTGCTACAGTGTTTTATTTAACATCAAAATAGCAGATCCAGAGAAGACCTGTATGGACTCAGCGGTTCCACTACAGATCTAGAAGTTAACTATAAAAGTAGAGCTGAGCTACTTTTTTTCTTCTACTCAGGTTGTTTCTTGGAAAGAAAGACTTTTACCTTCACTGAGGTCGTTATTTAACTGCAGCACTTCTACTGGTGGATGGGTTAAGCCTCTGCATTCCCAGCCCCCTCGTTCTCATACTGCAGTACAGTTTTAGTAACTCAAATTCTTCTTTCCAGCTCTACATTACAGTTTCATTCAAGTCAAGTTTATTTTTAAAGCATATTTTAAGACTCCAGGAGCCAACCAAAATGCTGTACAATTTAGAAAGTATAGTAACACAAATAAAGGAAGAAAGATCTGGGTAAAAGAAGACAAGAAAATTTGTAGAGTGTAAAACTATTCTAAAAAATAAATTAAAAATAATATATAGCTAATAAAAGTAACAAACAAATAGCTGAGGTGATAAAATCTAACAAGGTAAAATAGTTCAAGAAGAGAAATGTATCTAGTGCACTGAAATACGTGGGAGTATAGATGTGTCTTTAAGTTAGACATCAATGGAGGACAACGTCCTAATTAAAACAGGCAGGCTGCTCCACAGTTTTGGGCAGCAATAGAGAAAGCTCTATCACTTTTGGACTTGAGGCTAGAATGAGGAGTGTTTAGCAGCAGCTGACTGGAAGACCTAAATATTTGGGTAGCTGAGAAAGGAGATAAAAACTCTGAGACATATGCAGGAAATGTTTCATGTAGGGCTTTAAAAACAAACAGTAGGATCTTGACTGGTAACCAATGTAATGAAGCCAATACAAGTGAGATGTGTTCCTTCTTCTTTGTCCCATTTAGGAGCCTAGCAGCGTTCTGGACCAACTGCAAGCATGACAGAGTTTTCTGCTTGATACCCAGATAACGAAAATTGCAATAGTAAACTTTGCAATTTAATATGAGAAGTAATAAAAGTATGGAAATGTTAAAATGGGTTTGAGCTTGGCAATTATTCTCAGCTGATAAAAACTGGCACGGAGCACTGAATTTACCTGTTTGTCCAATTTTAGAGCGGAATCAAAGATAGCACGGTTCAAAAGGTTCTGGTCCTGACATGGCCACGTACATTAACAGATAGTGGGCCCAGGAGATCTGCAATTTGAGTAGTGTTTTTTGGATGACCAAAAACAATGGCTTCTCTTTTATAATTATTCAGTTCTTAGACAGCCAAAGTTTGATATCTTAAAAATGACCGTCACACAGAGCAGCTATAGAGCAGCTATCACCTTGTTCAGTAGCAAGATAGAACTGGGTAGTGTCCACATAGCAGTGATAGGAGATCTTATGCTTGTGAAAGAGGGTCTGAAGGGGAAGCATGTACAAAGAAAACAGAATTGGACCCAGGACGAAGCCTTGTGGTACTCCACAAGTGATTTCAGCTGGAGTGGAGGAGACATTGCCAAGCTTTACAGAAAACGTCCAATTTTTAAGGTAAGGGGAAAACAAATTCAAAGCTGTTCCCTGAAAGCCAACCACACACCAAATCCAAAAAGAAAACTATGATATATCTTAGCGTGGCATTTGATATAATCAAAGACTCAGTGCTGTGATGTGCTCTAAAAACAAAATGTTGTTTTTGTGTTAAAAACGAAGAAGGTAAAGAAAGACAAGATCTTCTCTTGGATCTTAGAAACACAGGAGTTTGGAAATTGGTCTATATTTGCTAAAAGATGCAGGATCCAAGTTAGGTATCTGTAATAAACGTTGGACCACAGCATGTTTCAAACTGTCTGGGACAATGTCATTTCTAAGAGAACTGTTTACTATAAGAGGCTGGGGGCTACAGAGTGCAACACATCTTTTAACAAACATGTGGGAATCACATCCAAAGAGCAAGTAGCACAGCTCATACCTGTAACTAAATCAGACAGATGGGACAGGGACACTGACTCAAACTGACACAGGAAGGCAGAACATGTTGGTGGGTCAACAGGAGCAGAGGGCACAGATGGAATGTGAGATCGTATATTATCGTATATTATTATATAAATGCAAAACTGAGAACATTCTTCACACCATTCAGACGATACTTCAGGTATTTCACTGTGAGATGGGTTTAATGCCATGCTTATTGTTACAGGGGTGTGAGAATGCTTATAGATGATGGAGGAGAACTATGTATATTTCTCTGGCCCTTTTTTCTCTGTTTGCTAATATTTAGTCAGATTCTCTTTTAACATGCAGTGTGAGATCTGTGGCTTGTCCTTTTTCCATTTTCATTCTGCCTTCCTGCATTCCTGCCTCAGTGCACGTGTCTCCCTATTCAGTCGTGGCTGAGATTACACTTTAGGTCTCTTTGTTTTTAGTGGAGCTACTACATCAAGATCAGCACAGGTGGAATGTAATAGGTCAACTAGATGATAAGTATTCAGAGCTTCTGGGGAATCTTCATTAGAATTTGCAGGTTGGGTTGTGACGTAAGGTTCAGCAAACTGACTAGCAGTAGAAGGCTCTATAATCCATCTACAGTGGGCTTGCTTGACTATAGGGCCTTTATATAGGATGGAAATGGTAAAAAGGACAGGTCGATGGTCAGATATAGCTGAATCTATTTCAGCTTACCAACATTTGAGCCATATGAAAGAAAGGTCCAGTGTGTGTCCACCATCATGTATTGGGCCAGTGACTGACTGAGATAAATTACTAGATTCAATGAGGTGTAAAAATTCTCCAAGCAGAGTCTTTGAGGGACAAATAGAACCGAGTGTTAAACAGAATAAGAACCTTTCCAGATCTAGTTAAAATGATAGACAGGAATTGTGAGAATTCATGAGCTGTTTATCAACCTCTTCATTCTGAATTAGTTGTCTGTTGGAAAGCATTAACCTCCTCCAGCTGCAGTAATATCGTTTCATTTGTACTGGAGGCCCAGTCTGCAGATTTCAATTACCTCAGTCCCCTTTAATGTCCTTGTTTTTATGATGAGAACAATTGCTAAAATGTCAGGATTTCACATTGATTTCACGTCAGTGTTTTTTTTCTTCACCACAAATTCTTTAAACACACACAGCTTTAAACATGTCCGTTCTCACCCCAACTACCTATCAGGACTTTGGCTAAGTCATATTTAACCCCTTTAAGGTTGAACAGTTTGTGTGCTTTGGGTCACTGCCTCAATGCTTGACCCAACTACACTTCAGCTCACGGACAGTTTGTCACTGATTCTCATTAAAGAATTTTTTGATACTGAGCAAAATTCATAGTTCCCTTAATAGTACAAGTAATCCAGGTCCTAATACAGCAATGCATCTCCAACCCATCAAACTACCACCACTGTGCTTCACATGTGGTATAAGGTTATGTTTGAAAAACAGCTTCAGATTTTGGCAATTAAGTTTAACAAGGTCCAAAAAGCATTTTTACTCTCCTTAGTTAGCAATGTTTTCTGCTGTGGTTTTGATCCCTTTCTTGCTCTGTATTTGTTGTGAATGCTGAGATTAGTTGAAGAAGGGAGTCTGTGGTTCTTTAGATGTTTCTGGGTTTCTTGTTTTGTTCCTAATAAGATGAGTTAAGAACTCTAAGTTGCAGAGTGATACTATTTAGTTGGAACAATGTTTTGTTTGGCCTTAAAAAACTAGTACTATTATTTCATCAGTATATTACTTAATTGCTTGCCATAAGTGTCACAATTGTTTTTTGTTAGTTAAGAAAATTGGTAGATTGCTCAATTAATTGTGAAAATAATTAACATTTACCTGAATTATCTGCCCAAAATAGTCCTAAATTAAAAATAAATGGCAAATTATTAAATCGTCAAATATAACCAATAGATTACTTGCTAAAATAATCTGCAGATTACTCATGTACTTGCTAAAAATAAGCACCATATAATTAACTCTAAAATAACACCATATAATTAACTCTAAAATAATTGGAGGATTAATTGACTCACCGATGAAACAATCAATAGTTTACTTGGTTACATCGCAACACTAAATAATTAGTAGATTACTCAATTATTTGTCAAAATAACTGCAGATTTCTTGTCTACTTCCCAAAATAAATGCAAGTTTGATTCGCTAATTTTCAAAAGAATCAGTAAACTGGAATTCAATTACCATAATTGTTCCTTTGAGTATCTCACTAATTAGATGGGCTGTCCACATACTTTTGGACATTTACTTTACCCAAGTCCACCAGAACTCAAATCAGGAAATCTTAAGGCTGTTTGTTAAGGACAGAACTCGAGCTAAAAACAGAAAGATGCCATCCTGCCAAGTCTGAAGCGAGCAGCCCACCTCAGGAGGTAGGAGTTAAGTGTAATCTCACTCAGCATGGCCTCCAGAGCTTTGCAGAAAATCATTCACATTAAGACTGACATTTCCTATGTGACACTCGCCTCCCACTGTAAACTCTCTGGAAGTGGGACTTTCTCTTTTTTCCTGCTTCTGGCTGAGAGAGTGGTGTAATTTTAGTCAGCATACCGTGATGAGTACACAATGAACACAATACACACTAAACACAGGCCCAGGAATGTCACTCTTAGATTTCAGAACGTTTGTTTTAATACTGAGATGTAATCAGGCATTGACGCATGGGTGAAAGGCTGGGTACAGGAATCCAGTACTTTCATATTTCAGTATTACTCAGTATCAAACAATACCTGAGCATCAGTGAGCCAACAGGCATGCTTGTCCAAATCAACACGGCTAATTGGTTGTTTAAAAGACATGCCACATGCATGTTATTGACATTAGCACTTATTAAACTCGGCACAGAGCTGCTTTTTTGCATTTAAATCAATGTATTACTATCAATATACAGGGGTTGGACAATGAAACTGAAACACCTGGTTTTAGACCACAATCATTTATTAATATGGTGTACTAGGGCTTCCTTTTGCGGGCCAATTGAGCGTCAATTCGTCTTGGGAATGACATTTTTTGGATACAATCCGGGTTAGCACCCGAACATCCCTTTCAGACAGCTTCCTCTTGCATACACAGTTAATCCTGTTGGATGTGGTTGGTCCTTCTCGGTGGTGCTGACATTACCCTGGATACCGTGGCTCTTGATACATCACAAAGACTTGCTGTCTTGGTCACAGATGCGCCAGCAAGATGTGCACCAACATTTAGTCCTCTTTTGAACTCTGGTATGTCCCCCATAATGTTGTGTTCATTGCAATATTTTGAGCAAAACTGTGCTCTTACCTGCTAACCTTCACACTCTGCTCTTACTGGTGCAATGAGCAATGAAGATTGGCCACCAGGCTGCTCCAATTTAGCCATGAAACCTCCCACATTAAAATGACAGGTGTTTCAGTTTCATTGTCCAAACACTGTACAAAAGATATGAATGATATTCAGCCATACATAACCAGTCAAAAGTATGAACACACCAGTTCAGAGATTCACCAGCAATTAAGCATCAGCTTTTCCAGCAAACATCTTCCTTAGATTGTAAAAACCTTACATTCAAGCAGATGTGTCCAAATGTTTGACTGCTAATCTTGTTGATGAATTGATATTTTCCAATATCATCCATGTTCTATTGTTTATAATGATTCAAATCTGTTAACATGCATTACAGAAGTAGCAATGTTGAACTGATGGTACTTCCTGTTTTAAACAGTCATTTGATCAGATAAATCGTAAATATTTGATAATATACACCAGGTGAAGTGAATAATAGTAATAATCTGCTTCCAAAGGATCCTGTTAAGGGGTGTATATATTAGGCAGCAAGTGAACAGTCAGTTCTTGAAGTTGATGTGTTGAAACTGAAAGAATGAAGAGGCATAAGACTCTGAGACACTTTCATAAGAACCAAACTGTGGTGTTCTAGATGATTGGGTCAGACCATCTACAGAACATCAGGCAGATATTGTGGGTGTGGCCAGTACCTACCAAAAGTGCTCCAAGAAAGGACAACCAGTGAAATGGTGACAGGGTCATGAGCACCCAAGGTTCACTGATGCTCATGGAGGTCCCCCTCCCAAAATACAGGATTTAAAGAATCTGCTGTAACGTTAGTCCTACTGCCAGATACCACAGGACCCCTTCAGAGGTCTTGTGGAGTCTATGTCTTGACTGGTCACAATGCTTTTGGTGGCACAAAGGGGGTTTTAAATGTTATGGCTGATTAGTGTATGTACTGTACCTTGTGTAAAAGTCTTTATCAGTGCAGTACTCAAAATTGGGCTACGAGTTCATTGCAGAAAATGATATCTTGGCAAGGAAAAGCATGTGTGCAGCATCAATATGTGCAGCATATCTTATTACAAGACTGTGTGCAAACAAATTAAGATGATCTTACTTAGATCACTAGTCAAAAGTTTGGACACAACCCTAGTATCTGATATATGCATCATATTGAGGTTTCCAACACTAATAGCCTGTATTCACCCCAACGTCAGTTCAGTTCCTCACAGCACTGTTTGAAAACCTAGCAGGAAGTCTTTCCTGGGCAGTAGAATCAGTAACTCCAACAAAAGCAAGATAAACTCTTTTTAATACCTTTGATGTCAGAAGAAACAATGAATGAACAGGTGTCCCATTGTCCTAATATTTGATATTGTAATTAGCCAATACTCCAGAAAATAACTAAGAAAATAAATTACTACTTGTTGTACTGGGGAACAGAGATGATTAAGACACAATGATACCTCTCTGCTTGCCTAATAACAATACTATTTATGATTAATAACCATAATTATAGTAATATGAATCAATAAGTACCATTTATTTTATTATTATTATATTATTGTTTTTATTATTATTATTATTAATATGAATAAGTATTATTATTAGTATACTGGCACATGGTGACTAATGGTGGTAATATAATCCTTTGTGGCACAAAACTACATGTGAAATTGTATTTTTGTCATTGTTATCATTAATTCATGTAAACCTGATAACACAGGCTTTAAAATGAGTAGTTCACTGTTATACTGGCTACATCATGATGCTCATCTTGTAAGCTTCCGTTATCAAAGTCCCTTTTACTAGCTAGCTTAAATAAAGCCTATGCTTATCTTACAAATGATTTGCTAATTTACTTAATGCCTCTGCTTAAGTTAAGAACCATAGGTTCTACAATTGTAAGTGGCTGCAACCAAAATAAATAATAGCCATCAGCTTATTATCTTGTCTGTGACAAGGTTTTCTTTAAATTATTTACTAAAGTTCACTCTGTGCTTAAAAAAATAAGCTGGCTCTGACTGAAATGAGCAGGGTTATCTACTCATACTTTTGAAAAGAAGCCGTGGCTTTATGATAAATGTATTCCCTGTAGAATGTGCGTGGTGTGCTGTGTAGTTCAGCTCAACAATCCAGTATGAAATTGACTTTTCACCACCGTTATTTCAGTGGGGGACAGCAACATTTTAAATAGGGCACAATTGACACCCCTGAATATCAATATCAAAAAAATAGCAACACGTTCAGTCAAGTGTGTCCAAACTTTTGACTGGTACTGTATTTCCAAATGTTTCTAAATTGTCTTATTGTAGATCATTTGGCTTCTTTTAATAAACAATGCTACACATAAATAAATCAGAGCAAGTTTATCTACACTCAATAGAATGACTTAAAAAAAGCCAAAATAAGGTTTGCTACAAAAAAAGGTTCATCTGTTTAACCTTAAACAGTATTTTATGTGATAACAAGCACAAGTAATTTTAGTTGAGTTAATTTAACTTAAAATACTTTAAAATGCCATTAGATGAGTTGAATAGACTAGGCCCTATGATTTCTGTGATGATGCATGTTTGACATGTTTGTCATGCAACAAAAAAGGGGAGGGGATTCAAAATTGAAAATTAAAATCAGACGAAATTAAACACATTTCATAGGGGGCCTTATAAACCCAGCACAATTGCTTTACCACTTTTTTTAGGTTAAAAGGATGTCATTCCTACCTAATAGCAATCTTAAAATTAGATATATTAGATATGTAGACAAAATCTAAGGTTTCACTCACAAACATTTTTTATTTTCTGACTAGAGCTCTAGATTTGAACCTATTTATGGTGGACATACATGTAGAACTAGTTTCAACATCCAGAATGCTACACTTATTTCTAATTAGGCAGAGAAAACTGGTTTGATCACCTGATAACAGTAAACTCGCCATCCTTGCCCAGATATCTACTCCTATGTACAGCATCACAAGTGAGAATATAAAGTTACCACCTTGCCATCTACTGGTGAAAAGGTGTCATATCAAATTCTGAACACCGTAGTCCACCAAGCTCCTACAGTGAACCACTGTTCCTCCAACAGAAGGCTGAGCTGATTGAGGACAATGTGGTCAAACCTCCTCAATTTCTATGGGTTCAGCAGTTCAGGGCTAAGACTTCTAAACATAACATGTTCATTAAGACAAAAAAAAGAAAAAAGAAAAAAAAAGAAGTCATTTTTCCACAATGATTCGCTTTCCCATCAAAGGTCCATCAGCATCCTTGCTTTGAGGTGTTTGATTTTGAGGGAGTAGTACTCCTCCTGTAACTGTAGAACGCGTTCCTGACGGCGCAGAACCGACATCTCCAGATGTGTCTTCTCAATGGAGGGTGACGGAGAGGGAGAGGGGGAGGGGGAGGGCGACTGAGGAGGACTCATAGGAGCAATTTCATTCCTACTTGTATCGTTTATGTGATTGACAGGCAGCTCGATGTTCATAATGGGAGTCACCGGTGTGGGAATGTATTTCATTTCCACCTGTTCTTCATCAAAGGTCAGGTTCTCTTCTTCAGTCCTGGAAAATAACAACGTGGAAAAGACAGGAAGAGACCGTCACTGCTAAGAATTATTTCCATGGTAATTCTGAGGCATGAACAACAAGTAGCAGTGAAGATATTTCTCAGAAACTGTAAAATCAAAAAGGTTTTCCAAATTAATGACCACAAGAACATGGACACTAAAAACTGAAGTAAAAAGCTGTCTAAAAGTGGATTTCTTCTGTCTAGAAGACTTCGTTGAGTAGTTTTACAAACTAGCTGATGTTAATCTACTGCTGTACTCATGCAGCAGGAAAAAAACAGAGGTAGAGTAATTCCAAAAATAAACTGACTAAAACCTATACTAAAACTATGACTGCACTCTTAAAACTAACAGAAACTAAACCAAGAGTGTCACAGAAACAAAGAAAAAAAATTCTGTGAAAGAAAGAAAAAGAAAAAAGAAAAAAAAGAAAAATATATACAATTAAAAAGAAAAAATGAAGAATGAAGAAAAATAAAATGAACAAAGGAATAATTAAATAACAAAGGTACAAATGAAAATAGAAGAAAAATGAAAAAAGGAAGAAAATAAAAATCCATCTCAAAACAACTGACTGAATTACCCTAAAAAAAAAAATACGTTAAAGGTTAGTGGTGTACCTGTCTTTAAACTCCGCCTCCTTTCTCTGTAGTTTGAGAATTTCCAGCACAACCTTTGTAACTGGGCTGATATGATCTGCATTTAAGAAATAAATAATAATAAAAATAAATAAACATAAAAATCTAAATCAGAAGAGGAAGGAGGTGACCGAGGAGCAGCTCGTCTCACCTGTGTGAGAGGGGTGGGTCAGCATAGCCTCTTTAGCTTTGGCGAGCTCCACAAACCAGTGTCTCTCACACTCCTTTCCCGTTCGGGGGACGTCAGGGTAGGCAGTAGAGATCTCCTCGGCTATCTCATCCCAAGCCCATCTGCGGTTAGTTGCTATTTCTCTACAGGAGTGTCGGCCGGTCAGCAGGTCTACTCGCCTAGCTTTCACCAGCTGCACAAGCAGCAGCTTCTGCTCTGTTGACCAGTTTGGCTTCCGGGGCCGCATTGGAGGTTCGTACTGTTCTGCTGTAGGGCAGAGTATGAAAAGAAACTAAATAATAATCAACTACTTTATTTAATAAAACAATAACATTTACCTCATCTCTGCTACAAATAGCAAGCATGTTTAACTCCTGTTTTTAATGTTTTTATTTCTGAGATGTCACAAATTCAACTTTTTAATGCTATCAAGTAGTTTAACACCACAGATTCAGCCTACAGTAATTTAGCCCCACCCATTCAGCCTACAGCAAGTTTAGCCCCACCCATTCAGCCTACAGCAGTTTAGCCCCACCCATTCAGCCTACAGCAAGTTTAACCCCACCCATTCAGTCTATAACAAGTTTAACCCCACCCATTCAGCCTACAGTAATTTAACTTTTGCATTATATGGAACTGTTAGTTGCAGCCATTCAAAGTGACGGGTTGAGAAGCATTCTAACTGTGCTGTTTTCACAAGCACTGCATCACTCCAGTAAATGCTGTTCATATATAAATAATGTCAGTAACTCATTAATAAGCTAAAATGAAACTAAAAGGATTAAGACACGGATACACAGTGATGGAAAATGAACGACAAGAACAGTGAGTGGGAAACAGTCTTTGAGTTGATCGATGTAAGGAGATGGAGAAGAAGCTGTAGTCTGTGCAATGAGTGAGTGCAGTTCATTACTGTGATGGAGCAACAAGCAACTAGTTATGGAACTATGATTAGGTGAAAGGAAATGCTAATATTAAAACATGAAATACTATGTTCATATTTTAATTTATTCATCTTTAGTTATATTTTGAATTGTTGTATTAAAGCAATAACAGCATGGATGTGATGAAATGAATTATGAGCTTTAGAACCATAGATATTGCATTATATTTTCAAATTCCACTGTAAAATTACCCACTGCAGACTGTAAACTTCTGAGTACACTCAATACTCTATACTGCAGTTCAGGAATAATGTACATATCACCTAGAGAACACCATATGTTTATATGCTAGAATACAGCAGTAAAAATAAAGGATTGGAACTGAGTCAGGTTTAAGAGAGACAACAAATCCATTAACAATATAAGTTCTGTGCCAATCTGACCCGTTTATATCTAGGAGTGCTGAGCTCCAGTCAGAATTACTTTATTAATCCCAGAGCGAAATTGCAATTGCACAGTCAAGTCACTGTGCGTGCCTACTAGAACTGTGGTTCTGTTTTCAAAGGACCCTGTAGTCTTTACACAATGTAGGCACTATGATTGCTAGATGATACCTTGTTAATGTATAATATACATACTACATACATACATACATACAACATACTAAACTATAATATAGTATACAATATACTAAACTGTAATAAACTTTAGTTTAAAATATAGTAAACTAAATTTGTAGTATACAAGTTACAAAATTATAAAAATGTATTGTATACAATATACTAAACTATAATAAACTATAGTAAACAATATACTAAACTATAATAAACTACAGTATACAATATACTATCCTATAATAAACTACAGTATGCTAAACTACAAACTGGTAAATGCCACAAATGTAAATGTATTAAACTTATAGTATACAGCAGTAAAATAGCGTGATCACAATTTCTTTCAAAAAGGTAAATAGCCATATTTTATATTTGTTATACGTAAAGTGACATTTCAAAATGTTTTTTTTGTTTGTTTATTTACTGTTGATCAATGTGGCTTATAGCTCATGAAAAACAGAAATCCAGAATCTAAAAACATTATAACTGATTTATATTTAGTTTTGATTAGATTACAAATCACAGTATCACCTTTCAAACAAAAAGCTTGAAATATATCACTTTAAAATGTAATGAATATAATATAATATGACAGTTTATTTTTTTATTAAACATTAGAAAACCTGGGTGAGTTTCGAGAGACAACAGAACCCTTTCGGGAGTGTGTTTACATAGACAACAGTCCAAATCCTGTAAACATCATCTGGGCTCAGTGATCAACCACATCATATTTGGGTTTTTGACTCATTCAACTGATTTTAGGAGCGGTGATCTTACAGATAGAAACACACTGAAGCACCAAGCTGAACTGTGTGTGGGATGTAGAAATACTAGCAGACTGATTCTAAATACTACTTTTACTTCATCTTCAGCGTGTACCCCATCTTTTAGTAATCTGTGCATGTCTGCTTTTTAATAAAGTAAAGTTTAGAAATTAATGCCAAATATCACAAGACCTTTGCAACAAATCAGAACTGTAATTCTGTAATTAATCTAAATACAAACAGTGATTTAGAAATAGAACTTAAAATCCCACTGGCCCTTTGTTTCATTGTACGATTTTAATAATGTTCCCTAATAAGACAAGCTTTTAACAGTAAATCAGAACCAGTAGCTCTTTGTGTCTTGGCTCAGTGTGTTTTTATTTATTCCCCTTTCATCTGGCCTGCACCCCCTCTGAGAGCAGCTCTGCTTTTAACATTCTGCGTTAAAAGCTAAAAATAAAGCGTGTTAAAATGGAAATGCCGCCTAAAATCTGGAACACATCAGCTTTTAGTTCTTATTTCTGACGCAGAGGAGCCACAAGATCCTCCTGGTTAATCCCGGGCTGTTAAAAGCCGTCGTTGTTTGGGGTAAGAATAACTCCTAGCAGGCTAAAATCAATACTAGGGTCACATCAATTTTAGCTCTTTTAAAAATAAAACTCACCTCCGAATCGCTGCCAGTTCTGTTTTATTTTCCGAGTCGACATTAATGTCACTAAATGTTGTTCTTTTACGCGGTGATTAATATTTTTAGGTTGAATCCACGCGACAAGATGAGGGTGAAGTTGGCTTCTAAACCGCCAGCTCTTATTCGAACTGCCCCGGTCCACCTTAAACGGCGCGGCGACTCCGTTGTGAGCGCCTAAGCCTGCCGAATGTAAGAGCTGCGCCATTTAAGGTGGACCGGCCAATTCGAATAAGAATGCGGGCGAATAAAGAAGCCGACTCCTGCGTCGTCACGGGAAGTGAAGAGAGTCAGTTTTAAACCTGTTTTTTTCAGCGCTTGTAGTCTCCGACGGGTTCCCTCGAGCTAGAGAACCTTTGCAGAACCGCGATGTGGAACTACATTTCCCATGATGCAGCGGGGGAGGGCGGTTAGAGCGGCCTGTGTGCGAAAATGGCCGCTCCCTTAGCGCTAGTCCTGATTTTGGCTGTAACCGTTCGGGCGGTTTTATTTCGGTCCAGCTTGGCCGAGCTGATCTCGGAGCGGGTAGAAGTTGTGTCACCCCTCAATGCGTGGAAACGAGGTGGGTTGCTGTGTGGTGCAGAGGGCGGTTCGGCAGCTAGGGGCGGATTTTGGGGGTAGCTAGGTTGCTATCAGCTCTTATGGGTCCAGCGAGGCTGAGCTAAAGCAGCCCTGCTCTTATTGTTACTGCAGCCACGGCCGTCACTGATTACACACTTTAAAGTAGCAGGCAGCTGGGGGAGGCTGTTTAGTGATGGCAGTGCTGGGTGATATTGGGCAAAGTTAAATCAGATCCAAACAAAACAGGTGTGAATGGGCATATAGAAGTAAACACACAATATGGGACAAATCACAAGAAATTGTTACAGAAATTGAGGTCCAAGCCTCAATTAAGCAGGTCAGTGTGCAACGGTGGCAAGGAAAAAAACCTTGAGAGGAAACAAGGGGAAGTCTTGTACCTGTGTGGACTCTACCAAAACCTGCACTTACCTTTTAATGTGTTTACAGATGTTGTGCAGGTTCCTAACAAATTACAGCCTTTTCATAGAAATTTACAGACAAATCAATCAATCGATTTTATTTATGTAGTGCTTCTTACAATGAAGGTGTTGTCACAAAGCAGCTTTACAGAAATAGCAGAGACACCTAACAGCCACTGTTTGCTCTTACAGTGGTGGAAGGCCTGGCGCTGCTGGACCTCGGCGTCTCACCGTACTCAGGAGATGTGTTTCATGAAGTGAGTACTTTAGCTCTACTGCCAATCTCTCAAACATTTATGTTATTTAATATCACTGCTTATGGACAGAAATTAGTAATTGGATATTTGTTTTTTTGTGTGTGTGTGCTGTGGATCATTGCTGCCAGTTACAAAATAATAATAATAATAATTTTCTTCCTCTCTTCAGACACCCCTCATCATATACCTCTTTCATTTTGTGGTAGACTATGCAGAGATTGTATTCATGGTGAGTATTTTAAGTCTAATCCTGACAGTCCTTGCCTTCCCAAAGTCAATCTGTAACCATCCACATTCATATCCATCCATACCCATATCAATAGCTTACAAGTGAAATGCTCATGGGAAGGCTCAGGGAGTCACTTTACAACAGGATAGCACTAATATTGCATGTACAGAAAAATACTAAATCCCATATTCATACCCATAATCAATACAGATGTCAATTATAGTAAAGTATAGCCTGAGAGCCGGTTCTGTTTGAGCTGACAGAGCTGTTTCTGATTGGCTTGACCGAGCTGGTTCTGATAACACTGATAAAACTGATAGGGCAGGTTCTAATCTGACTGCTTTGTTTTGTTTTTTTTTTTTGTTTTTTTTTTTGGTTTTTTTTTGTAAGGAATCAGACTCTGTTGTACATTTGTGTTGTCAATTTTAAATCAGACAATCACATTTACAGAAATGCACTGTTTATTTACTGCTCATTTATTGCGTTAGTGTTATAGATTTTTTTTCATAACCAAGCTCCCAGTAAACAACACACATGGCACACACACTGTCTGCTACTTGAGACCTTGAGTGAAGAGCGCACAGTAGAATTTAACATTCTGATGGTTGTCACTGATGTAAACCGTGTTCCAGATTGACCCTGAATGTGTCTATGCACAGTGTATATGTAATACTCTCGTGTTCCTGTGAGAGAAGCTCACTGTAGGGTGAAAGCAGTCTTGACTGTTATAAACAGATGATGAAGAGGAAGGGAGAGTATCTGAATCATCCCTAATCTGGTGAGCCTGTCATCAAGCCTGAGTCTCAGAGCTTGTGTTAAACTTCTTTCATCAGATAGCAGATGGAATCACAGCAGTGGCACTCTATCTGGCAGTACAGACCTACAACAAGAATGTGGTGAGTATCAGAAAGACTCATCTTCAGTGGTGTGACACTTGTCATCTTTGCATTCCCACTGTGTAGATAGATCTACATAAAATGTCCAAGCAGTTCCATTGCTTCACAGCTCAAAGCCAGGGTGCTTAATACCCCTCTAGCCCAGGCCAGGCATTATGGTCATGTGATCACAGCTGTTCCAGAGCATCCCATTGATCAGAGCTTTTCTGTGGAGATTAAACAGTCTGTGCAAACCCTTGTTTGAGGCACCTTAAAGTACTTAAACTCATTTCAATGACTGTCTGGATACTTTTGGACATAAGTTGTACCTTCTGCTGTTTGACAGATTGAGTCAACTGATAACTGAACTGCTTTTCCCACAATGTATACTGATCACATTTTATTTGTCCAATTAAGCCAAACTATTTTATTTGGTCTGTAACATTAATTTGATTCTTAGACTAACGTGCTTTAATGTTTCTGCCAATGAATAAAAATCTTTTGATGAAAGTGAATCTTCATCCTTGCTGAAGTGTTGATTTACCCTGTTAGTAGTATAGTGTATTCCTTGGTCTTTAAGTATATATTATGTACTTGTGTTTCTGTATTTAATTACCTTTTAGGGATTAATAAAATATTGTCTTTCCCCACACTGCAGTTCAGGAAGCAGAAGTACGCTCTGGAGGCCGATAGATATCCACACGACTGTCTGGAGCTCATGCGTTCACCTAGAGAGATGTACTACATCCCTCTCAAAGTTGCCATGTTGTAAGTCCTTCTCTCGTGCTTTGCTCTTATACAGAGTTTCTAAATGATAACTGTTTCCAAAAAATATACCCTGAAGGCACCCTTACCCTGCAATGTTTAGAACTTCTACCTACCTTCTACCTACTACCTACTCACACCACACCTAATTCAACTACTCAGCTCATTTACATACCCTTCAGAATTGCAGGGGTGCCATGGTAGAAAAACACTGTATTAGTGGAAAAATGTGAGTATTGTGAATATGCTGGAAAAAGAAATCAGCATCTCCATAAACCTGATCAGCAGATGGAAGCATGAAGTGCTATTGTAAGGAGCCGCCCGCACCGTGGCCACCCAGCCACCAGAGTGCAGCCATCTACCAATCAGGGCCACAATCACCCTGATTGAGATCAGGTGTGTGGAGGCTATTTAAGGCTTCCTCATGTTCCACTCTGTCTTGGTGTCCCTATGACAACTCTGCTGGTCATTTCTTGGTATTTTCCTCCTTTAAAAAGACAGGGTGCTGTTCTACTTAAAAAAGGAGTGCTGCTTTATTTCCCTCCTTTAAAAAGGATAACTCTTTACTTCTCTTTTAAAAAGGGAGCCTCTCTAGTTTCCTTCCTTAAAAGCAGGAGTGATTCTGTGGTCACCTTTGCCCTCCTTCACATTTTCCCTTCTCACTGAGGAATGGTTTTCAGTTGTTCCTTCTAGACTTCAGCCAGGCTTATAAGCTGGCTGAAGAACCAGGAAACAGGTTCTGATTGGTCATAATATCCTCTAAAACATAACTATTTAACAAAATAATTTCTCATTTTATTGTCTGACTTCTCCACATTGGCCTACTGTAAAAGCATTTAGTGAATACGATCCAAATACATTAATGCTGGGTATCAGCTGAATTTGAACTGATCTCATCTGTGTTCCAGTAGATAAATCAGACATTTAACTTAAAGCAGACAGCAGTACAGTACGTTCTTTCACACTCGTCAGTGATCTTTCATTCTCATTTTCTTTTTTCTGCAGTTATCTGCTGAATCCGTTCACTGTCCTCTCTTGTGTGGCAAAGTCTACATGTGGATTAAACAATGCCGTTATCGCACTCTTCATCCTCTGTACATTGAAAGGTCAGTTATTGGAATTATTATGAATACAATAGCCAATAAACAGGCTCAGATATAGAAATATCTTGTATCCCGAGTAATATAAATTGGTGGCATAAGAATAAAATGTAAATTTTTATTAAATGTGATTGTCATGGCTTGTAATTAGGGCTGTGCATTGGCAGAAACGTGGTGATACAATATGTGCCACAATACAGGTGTTGCGATTCAATATTTCAATATATTGAGATTTTTTTCAAATAGTATAAAACTTTTTATAACTTAAAATAAGATTCTGTACTTTGCATAAAAATCTATCAGTAAAATTTACATTTTATTCAATCAGAACAGTGGAATTTGACAAACTTGGGGTTTTAACACAACACAAAATGATCTACTGTCGGCCACCAATCCTTGCATGTAAAGTGTTCATTAAGAACTGTATTGCAGAACATCACAAAACTTCAATGTAGAGATATTTTCTTATCTGTACTTCTTCACTCACTCATATACATTTACCAGATTTAAAATGACATATGTTATATCCGTATTCAGTATCATATGCAGTTTAATTCTTAGCCTAATCTACACATTACTGTTTAGAAAAATACCTTATCAATTAACAAAAAATGTGATGGTGATATGGACTGGTACACAACTTTGTTGCATTAGTGCATAAATAACGCATTAACATTGAGGCATGTAGTAATTTTGTCATCATGTCTGAAAGTACAGTTCTGTGGCCTGTCACATGCAGACTGTTTTGTATGTGTAAAAAAAAAAAAAGCTTTCATGTTTGTGTTCTTAGGAAGTGCCTTCTTGAGTGCAATATTCTTGGCCTTGGCGACATACCAGAGTATCTACCCCCTCACCCTGTTTGCCCCCGCTCTTCTCTTTCTGTTACAGGTGAGCAGACGTATCTTAGCACTGTAAAACTATTTTTTGCCTTAATTTGGCACAAACTTGGACAAATCTGATCAGATATATCTGATTTGTGGACATGCGATATGAATGTGAATGGTCAGATCAGATTTCCGTCATATTTTTGTTTGTATGCATGTGCCCAGTGCCATCATTACAATAGTCAGTGAAAGGACAAAGAAGTTGGTGTTTGCTCCTTATTTACTGAAATGAATCAGTTTGTGAAGCTGGAAGGAAATCTGAATAGAAATCTGTTAGATTATTATTATTATTATTATTATTATTATTTATTAAATAACACTCTTAAAGGAATGTCTGATTGTTTACATTTCAAACGATCTGTTTGTCTTTTTTAGAGGCTGTATATCCCAGTGAACCTCTGTAGGACCAGCTTCTGGATCTTCACCCTGCAGTATGCCTTCATGGTCCTGGGCAGCCTGACAGTCATCACCTGCCTCTCCTTCTTCCTACTCGGCTCATGGGACTTTATCCCATCTGTCTACGGATTCATGTAAGTTTGTCTTTGTGTCCAGGTAAAAGAGCTGCAGTATCTGCCAGATATTTGGAAACTAGCGTGTGACTACATATACCAGGCTTTTGATTTCAGTACTAAGAGGACACTACACAAACAGAATTGTGAATTAAAGTTAGTAAAGCTCTGTGCTGTTTCATGGAATAATCCTTGATTATGTTGCTTACAACAGTGTTTCCCAACCCTGTTTCTGGAGGCACACCTGCCCTACACATTTTAGCTTTAACACACCCCTTGCAACTCTGAAGGGCTTGTTAATGAGCTGATTAGTTGAATAAGGTGTGTGGGGAGCAGGGTAAGCTATAAAATATGCAGAGCAGGTGTGCCTCCAGGAACAGGGTTGGGAAGCACTGGCTTACAAACATCAACTTCCTGTTAATTAAATAATGTTACATGGGAAAACTTGTGAAATTCACAGCGGCTCGTGGCTTGTAACTCTCACTGGCTTACCTAGTTAGCTATATGAGCAAACATCAGCTCCATTTGTTCCATTGTGTTGCTTAGTAATGAGACTCACAGTTGCATTCTGGTGCATATTCAGCTCATGTTGAAAACTAGGTTCACGCAGTGGTTTAAATTGGCTTGTCAGTGGATCATGTCATTTGTGTGACATTGTGACCTCCTAAAAACCACATTGAATCTGAAATTTTCATATGCGGTATTGAATTCCAATACGTGACAATGTGACCCAGAATTAACTGTCACTTTAAAATAGACCTCAAGAGTGAGGGAGATTTTCAGTGGTGGGATAGAAAAGTAACAGAGATCACAAATATTTGGAGAGATATCTCAGTTGACTTATGTTTAATTCAAAGTTTAAAGAAACCAAGAATGCAAACCAAAGAAGTGACCATGGCCAAAAAACATGCCCTTTTTACAGCAAGCTCAAACACATTTTATAGCTCCTGTGATGCTGGCAAAAAATGAAAATTACCCTCTGGAAGTAGAGCTTTTCAGCATGAATCTCATTTCAGAAGCAACCGTTCAGATGAATGTCTCATATAGGTCACAGTAATAAAATAGAAACATCAGATTTGTTCAGAAAGTCAGATTTGGGACACTTTTCTTGCTGTGTGAACATAGCCCTGAATCCTCGCTTGCCCCAGGTTATGATGTTGGCCTTAGTCTAGGTCTGGGAAGGGTGTATTTTGTCTGTATAAAATTCTTTCCTCTGAATTAAAAATATTGACGTTTAGATGATTGAATTTGATCAATGAAAATGATAAAGTGATAAGTAAAATGCAAAAATAAGTAAAGTAATAAAGTAATATTTTAGTAGTTTACATTTGGCGTACAACAATGGTGGTATTTATGCTTGGGCTGCACTATTTTTAGTGTGTGCGCATGTGTTTGTCTGCGTGCGTGTGTGTGATCCACAGCCTCTCGGTGCCAGATCTCACTCCAAATATTGGGCTGTTCTGGTATTTCTTTGCTGAGATGTTCGAACATTTCCGCTTCTTCTTCATCTGCGTCTTCCAGATCAATGTCTTTTTCTACACCATCCCTCTCTCCATCAAACTCAAGTAAGTCCCCATCAGTGAATAGCATTACATTTCATTTTCTACTTTTGTTAATCCAGGAGTGTTCTATATGAAACCCCTTCTAATTAATGCATTCAACACAAACATGCACTGAATGCAATCAAATCCTCACAGCAGTGCTAGTAGAAAGCCTCCTGTAGTTAATCCAGTTACTTTTAGTGTACCTTAACTGATATGGATACATCTCAGCCTTGTAGCTCCTGTTTTTTTTATGTTTATGATCTGAGAGAAACGCAATTTCAATTCTCTGTATGTCTTGTACATAAAGCAGCATAGACAATCAAGCTGACTTTGACTTGGCTTGACTTGTATCAGAGATTTGAACAGTCACAGGTTAAGAGGAGGGGTCAGGGGTTTATTGTAGATGTTATTTCTAAAGGGGATGGATGGAATGATTGTGAACAACAGAAATTGTGATCACTGTGAACATCTGTTCTCAAATGATTTGCTGTTCTGTTTTTGTTTTTCTGCCACAGGGAGCATCCGGTGTTCCTCATCTTCATGCAGATTGCCATCATCTCCATCTTTAAGTCGTACCCCACAGTGGGGGATATAGCGCTCTACATGGCCTTCCTGCCTGCGTGGAGTCATCTGTACAGATGTGAGTAGTGGTTTTGATGATGGGTTGAGCAGAAATTAAAGCAGTTGGAGATCAGATTGCAGGAGCTTATATGCCAAGCTCCAAGTAGCTCCTTCTAATTTATACCTGATGTTAATGGTAGCAGCTTGGCTTTTGATAATCATTGCTGTGCAAACATTTTAGGACTACAAATGATCTGTAAAGCAGTTTATATGGGCAGTAAGAGACATTACTTGTTGAAATAATCTAAACTATTTGCATTATTTGTTTTTTAATTTAAACTAAAATATAAACAAAAACAGTGGGGGGAGTGGGTTGTTATTTAAATGTACACCTCTGATAAATGTTTGATCTGGAGTTTTTTGGTAAAATCAAAACTCAACTCAAATATATTAAAATAATTGCAGTAATATGCAAATTTTGACACAGATTTATTCTCTGTGTGCTGGTGAAACAGCAGAAATTCCAGTTTAAACAATCAACAGGTGTGAAGTACTTCCTCTATGAATGAAACTATAAAGGCTTAATACTTTAGTGTTATTTTAGCCTAATGTAATTGGCCAGTTGGTTGAAGTGGTGAAGTCGGGTTGAGTTCAATAAGATACTGACTCAAAATGTGCTTTAGTTGAGTTGATAATATTTAAAGGGTTAAAATAAGTTAAATTATCTACATCAGTTCTTAAAAATATCTAAATTATCTCCATTATTTATTGAAATAACCTAAATTATTTGCACCATTTCTTGAAATAAGCTTAAGTGTCTGTATTAACTAATAAAATAAATTGTCTATATTGATTCTTAAAATAAGCTTAATTATCTGCACTTTTGGGTCAGCAAAGTTGTTTCGCAGTGGAGTAAAGTTGCATAATTCTCAATTGTCCTTGCTTTAAAGTACAATAGTTTAACAATAATGTTCTTAAATGAGAAATACTAGATAGTTTGACCTAGATGTGAGAGGATTTAACATTTTTTTGCATTTAATCTGTATAATTAGTCAGCATCTAATATAGTCCATTGTGATGCTGCTGCTTTAGTTCATTCCAGCTATAAAATCGGTTAGAAATGTTCTTGTGAGTTTGAGTTGTCAGACTTGGGCACTTCTTAATTGCAGCTTGTTTTTCCTGCAGTCTTGAGGAACATCTTCCTGGTGTCATGTGTTTTGTTGGCGTGCTCGGCTCTCTTCCCTGTGCTCTGGCATTTATGGATCTACGCCGGCAGTGCCAACTCGAACTTCTACTACGCCATCACACTGCTCTTCAATGTTGGACAGGTGGGCACCAACTTTATTATTAATATTTAAAAAGTTGGTTTCAAAACACAGACAGTTTGGTGCAAAATGTTAAAATGATTACACCAAATGTGCACATCTCATTCAAGCAGCAGTGCTTTACACACACTAAAGGAATTACAATAACAGCAAACATTTTGAAGACAGGAAACAATTAAACAGAAGCATAAAGTAATAAAATGATACCAAGTAATATGTTTGAGTGCAATGAAGTTTAAGAAGTAAAATTGGTAAGAAAACAGATTTATTATCAAAGTATTAAAAATGTAGATATTCTGCTAAATGGGGATAAGTATCACTCTGATGGACAGAGTAATAATAAACTATTACTGCTGAGATCTGGACCATGCTGTCCTTTTTTTTTCTTCCCCAGCCCATCTCAGATTTGTGTGACTTCAGTCACGTCTCTCACTTACTTATTTACCTGCTCTACAGGAAGTGGCTTATAGGGTTTCGTGGTGTAGGGTTGCTAGAACATGAGGGAACATGGGCTGAAATGATGTTCACCTGTAAACAAACAGCCGGACTGAACCGTAGACCAAACAGCTTCTTGAACATTTGTCTACAGTTGGTTCTAAACCTCCAGTGCGCAGTGTGATGTGCCGAACTGCGACCTGCACTAGATGTTCTCATTTTGTGGAAAAACAGTGATGTCACACCTGCAGTTCATTATTCATGACCTTGTGTTGGTTTCACCAACAACAGCAAGTCCATACTGGCTTCATCAGGGCTGGAGATAGTAAACGCAGTGTGAGCAGGTATCAATGGTGCAGCTAAAGCACCTGATATCACTGTTTAATTTTGCAGTGTTTTTGTAACACTAACGTTTCACATTTGATTAACACTGGAGTTCATAGTCCACTTTGCTGTATTGTTAACATGTAATTATATATTTACGTATTATTACAATTAGTCTGTTTATATTCTGTATTGACAGGTTGGATTCTGAACTTTTAACTTATGTTTGATGTAAAAATGAACAAAAATACTGCAAAACTGATCAAAACCCAGTAAATTTAGATAAAGTATCTATATTGTTATGAGATGAACTGGATGTTAGAAAACTGTACTTTATAATCAGTGTCTCCACATCAGGTGAATAACAAGCATTTTATAATACCTAGGTTAACTTGCACACAATTTGTGATTATGAAATTTGATATTGGTGACATCTAAACGTTTCTAAACTACATATCAGGAGTAAACCTATGTTTAGAATGTAATATAATGTTCTATTATGGAGAAGTGTAGCATTTAGTAGTAAAGGCTTGCAAATGGAGTAAAATAAATAAATAGCAGATATGTTAGTGCAGTATTCCAACACACACTGCTCTTTTGGATTTCAGTAATCACATCAGTTCATATACATATCATTTCTCTGTACATACTCACTGAAAACCACTTTTTTCTGTTTTAGTGAACATCAGATTGCACTTCCACAAAATTGTCATTTATTTGACCCACTGCTGTAGTGCTGTATTTGTGTTCCTTCTTGTTTGTGACTCTACCCATCTTTCTGCCTGTTTGTCTCTGTATGCCTGTCTGTGTCTTCCTCAATGTCTATATACACCAATCAGCCATAACATTATGACCTTGCTTGTACGCTCATTGTCCATTTGATAAGCTTCACTAAGCAAACACTAGCACTTAATCTACTGAAGCTCTATAATTACAGACTGTAGTCCATCTGTTTCTCTGCATACTTTGTTAGCCTCCTGTTAAGGTTTTCTTTAATGGTCAGGACCCCACAGTGTGGGTATTATTTGGGTGGTGGGTCATTCTCAGCACTGCAGCTACACTGACGTGGTTGTGTGTTAGTGTTGTGCTGGTATGAGGGGATCAGACACAGCAGTGCTGCTGGTGTTTAAACACCTCAGTGTCTCTGTTGGACTGAGACGAGTCCACCAACCAGAAATATCCACCATGAGCTTCTTCCTCTTACTTTACATTTACAAGGTGGGAGTAACTAGGTTGGTGTGCACAGTGTTTATACACTAACGCACCATTGCCGTGTCAGGGTCACTGCAGTGCTGAGAGTGTATTATGTGTCCTTATGAGTGTGAAGTAAGGTTTCTAATATAACTGTGTGTGTGTGTGTGTGTGTGTGTGTGTGTGTGTGTGTGTGTGTGTGTGTGTGTGTGTGTGTGTGTGTGTGTGTGTTAGATCCTCCTTGTTTCAGACTACTTTTATGCATATCTACGCCGGGAGCATCACCTGAGCCAGGGCCTGTACCTGAGGAGGAAAGATGGTAGTGAAGCTACACTGGTGTTAAAATGACCTTCAGCACCTGGATGGAGCGCTCTTCTCCCTTACTCCCCTTCTCTTTTCTTTCACCATCCTTTTCTTAACTTCTGTTTCCCCTTCCCTTCTTCCTTATACGGTTCAGCCCTATTTCACGGTACATCCGTATTTCATTAACAGTCTTTTTCTCCTCCTCTCTCTGGCGGAACGGTTCCTCCCTCTTTCGGACCAAAGCTGCTGTGAGGGATGTTTTTTTTTCAGTGCCGGAGTTTCAGAGGTGATTGAGCCACTGAAGGACCCTACAATGCCTTTTAAGTCCACTCTGCAATTTAATAGGAGGGGTGTGGATGTGGGTGGACTGTTTACGGTGCAGATGAACAGTTTGTCTTTTTGTTAAGCATTTTCTTTCAAGAAAAATAACTAGACAAGAGCAAAGCGTGTCTCTGATACAGTTGTAAGCTTGGCCAGCAGGAGGTGCACAATGAATGTACAATAGAGTGAACTCTATGACCACAGAAAGTCTGCTGGCTCTCCACCCTGACTGGAGGTAGACTACATGTGACCGTCTGGTCATGTGAAAGGTCACAGCTTTTGCTTTAATTTGCTTTTTGTTGCCAAAAACGAATGCTTTCCTTTCTCTTTGAGGAATGTGAGTGATCTCCATTTTCAGTTTGTGTTTTTGTTCCTGTTATGCACTGTTTTATTTTGTTTTTATTTATTGGTGTATTTTGCACTAATATGGTTTGTGTTAAATGTAACAAGGGAGATTTATAAACTAGACTGACTTTTTATACGAATTGACCTGCTGTTTTATTAAGGCATTGGCTGTTCATCACTTTAGCTGATAAGTGCTGTGTATTCAGTATTCACAATCCCAAAAGTTGTTTAGAGCTGGTATCCCAGAATTCCTTGTGTACTAGAATGAATGTTCGAACAGTATTGGTACATTAGGTTGAGGCCTTGCTGGGACAGGGAGACAGGTTATTGACTGGCCAGGTGTTTCACCTAATTTTAAAACTATATCATGATCGGATCAGTATGAGGGATAACATTTGGGGCCTGACCAGTGTAACACTGGCCAGTATCGATGATCCAGAGTTACAGCAGTAAGTACAGCAAAGCCTATGAGCACCTCTGCGAACTCCAATCTGACCACTCATTTTACAGTATGCAAATAAAAACACACTGAAGTGGAGAACCTGAACACTCAACAACTTAAGCCAACCACTGGACTACAGTTTTAAACACTAGCACTGAGAAGTTTGGAATCATTTGCCTTTTTTTTTCTTTTTCTTTTTTTGTATGCACTTGTGGATTTAAATATTAAAATTAAACCATTTTCAGGTCTTTTATGCATTATTTCACTCATTCTTTGAATAAAGTGATAGTCATATGCACAAAATATGGACACCCCTGTTCAAATTATCTCATACAGATTTTACACTTTGCTGGATTTAAAATGTTAAAAAAAATTAGACCTTCACATAATTATACTTATTTACTATTTTCACCTTGTTAAGTATAAATTCTGGATATGAATGTTAGAGCTTCACTCCAGATATAGACATTATTAGAACCTCATTCTGAATATTAACGTAATCAGAGATTCATTCTCGATATTGATGTTATTAGAGTTTCATTAATGTTATTAGAACCCTATATTTTTGTATATTTATCTGTAAGCTGTAAGTTAAATATACCAATATCTGTTTTTCATTTTATCCTTAAAAAAATTATTGGATCAGTGTTTGTGTTGCTCAGGCTGTGGTTACACTACTTGCTCTGCTTGTTCTGAGTTCTCTTTTGGTAGGCTGAGTGCAGTGGAATTTTCCACCACTGTTTGTTTGTGTGTGTTCTCTTCTTGGCCTTCTCCCCACACACGGACCCACCTGTAAACCTGTACGTGTTTAAGATTATGAGCTTCAAAGTCCACAGTCCTAAAAAGACTTTTCACAATCATAAAAGTTAATCATCCTGCTTCGTAACCTATTGACCTAAATTTCTCCCAAAGCAAATCATCCAAACACATTACATCCCCTTCCAGCCCTGTTTTTATAGCCCACGGTGACCCTGAGATACCCAAGACAGGTCCTTATTCAACATCATCAGAAGAAATGCCTTCTTAAAACACACAACGATTTTCACAACGATTCAAACTTGAACCATTGTCTTATTTGAGATTTCTTTTTTGGAACACATTTTGAATTGGACGTCTTTGAATTCGACACTTTGTTAGGATTGCTGTTTGCAGGCACCCACAGCAGAGTAGGATTTAAGCAAATAGTATTCATAGCGACCTCAAGGACATATATCCCCATTGTTATTGTAAAGTTTTGTTATTTGTTAGTCAAAGGTTGGGGGGCAACACAGTGCACCAAACGAGCTGGTCAGTCTGGTCAGATGGAACATTGTGGCCAGCCGTCTTGTGTTTGAAAACACTGCACTTACATGCTTTGTTTTCGGCTTAACAATGGAATTTGGCTAAGTAGCTCCACCTTCACCCAGAGTGACCCACAGACTCTATTGAAAGGGTTGTCCACTGCATTTTCTAAATTCGCGCATTTTTCAGTGAAAATTATATATATATAATCTTTTGTTATGTATGTAAAAGTATTATCCCTTCTCAGGACTTTTTATTCAGACATATTAATTCTTGTTTTCCTCTATAACACAATATCTGGTTCAGTGATTTCATCAAACCCATCCCGTCTCGCTAATCAGTCAGAGTCTGCATGCAGGTCGAGTATCTACATGTGGACATGTACTGGAAGCTCCTTTGGCATTTAAACTGGGGTTTAATTCAGTTGGAAATGAGTGAATTTGAGCTGTTTTTAGGCTGGATTACTGATAATCCATCACACCTCGTGGTTAGAGAGGGGAGATCTCGCAGTATGTGTATCATGTCTGTAGGTTATCTCAAATCCTGAGTTCTTCTGCACTTTTAAAACATCATGAATCTGACTTCTTTCAAACAAGTTTGTGTTTGATTCCAGTGGTGAATGAGGCCCAGTGTCTGTTGTTAAAAGCGCTGTACAAATACAATCAAAATGGATTAAACTGTCAGAATATACTATGCGACTTTGACAACAACCAATCATCAAGTAGTCTGGATTTTACCTCCAGCAGTCAACTGCATATCTCCAAATTAACCCACATTCTAGTGTAGTTGCAGTGTCCTTGTTTCAGCTTTTTCCAGCTGTGTCTACAGTCCAGGGAAGGCTTTCTTCTAGATTTTGGAGCACTGCTGTGAGAATCTGATTGCATTCTGCAACAAGAGCATGGGTCAGATCAGAATCAATTGCCCAGTTTATCCCACCCAAAAATACTGGATGGAACGCCATCATTCCAGAGAACACAGTTTCATTGTTCCACAACTCAATGCTGGGGGGCTTTATACCCATCTAACCCATGCCTGTTGTTGACCCCCCCCCCTTCTAATGAATGCTTTCAGCTACTTTAACATTGCTGACACAGATGTGCAAATGCACACATGACTCTCTAAAACCGATAAACATGAACATATTGGCAGCATGCTCAATGCCAGGCATGGTTTAGAGTGGTATAAAGCCCCCAGCATTGAGCTGTGAAACCTTTACTGGAATGAGTTGAGGATGAGGTGGGGTGGTGATCATCCAAAATCCTTACATGACTAATGCTCATGTCACTGAATGCAATCAAATTCTCACACTAAACCTCCTAATTGAAAGACTTCCTTGGACAGAGACTCCAACAAAAGCAGGATAAACTCTTTCATATTTTAGAAAAAAATCCATTTATGAGGTCCCAACACTTTTGTCCTTTAAACTATTTACATCTGTGGTGTCATTGGTCAACTGCAAGAGTAGCAGTTTTACTGGAGTATGGGTTTAGGAAAGCTGTAAACTTTCCTTAAGTGCTGATTAAGTCTCACATTCTCAGGCTGAAGCAGAAGTGCAATCTGCTGGCTCATCTTTAGAGCACTGAGGCCAGCTCAGGCTAGTTCAGAAAATCACATGCATTGCATCTGACCTGTTCCAGATCTCCCCGAAATACACAGTAAATTCCTGTAAAACAATGAAGAAATGCAGCAGAGACATTATTCAATGGTGCATGGGTTTAGGGGCCAGCGGAGGGCAAGCAGGTTACGTTAAGTATGTATGACCTCATGCTAAGGGGTCACATTTCTGACCCTCATGTTTTATTGAGAAGTTCTTGTGGTTCCCATAGCTGTAAGAGTCAAAACGTATTAAAACGAGGTGAATTAATCACAGTGTGATTTCCAACAGAAAGTGCTTTTTTCTTAATAATTAAATTCTAAAAAGTAATTTATTTTATATTCATTGCATTTAAAGTGGCATTTTAAGCCCCTTTGTCTTAATGCTGATACCGATTAGTTATTCCTGCAAACTTGAAATTTCTAAGAATTTGGGATTTCTGATAAATCGGGAACTATAAGCCACACTGATTAAAGGCCTAAATATTTCTTACAATGTGACAGTTTGCCTGACTGAATGAAAAAAAGGAACAGAATGAACTTTTTCATATGTACACTCATTCATAAAACAAACCCACAGGAAAATGAAACTAGTGCCTGTCGAGCCGCCTTCAGTCTGGATACAAAATGACAAGTTCCGTATGGCTTCCTGCTGCACATTTGCTTTCAGATGAATCTGAAGTTCCTGCATAACCATAGTTTGCCGAAGCTGGCATCCCAGCTGGTCCCATAAATGCTCGATTGGCAGTCAATCTTGCAAGCAGTCAGGCCAAGGGGTTGCAAATTGACAGAGACATTACTGGGAAACCCTGGCTGTGTGAGGGTGAGCATTATCTTGCTGAAAAATTCCATTTGGAAGCCCTGCTGAGAGACAATGCGTGACTGCAGGATGTCCTGCACATATTGCTGAGCTGTTACTGTCCCTTGTATCACTAGTAGGAGAGACTGACTGTTATATGTGATGGTAACCCAGATTATCCCATCAGCAGTTGGTGCTGTGTTTCACCTCGCAACAAAGGCAAGATGAAACAGTGCACCTTCAGGCTTTCAAACTCGAAGCTGACCATTGGTTTCCAAACAGAACCTGAATTTGTTGCTAAAGACGATACTTTTCCTGCTTGTGTTTTGTAGCTCCAAGCATGAATCCAGTACAATCTACTGAGTACACTGTGTTTCAGAACCGAATTCAGTCTCTTTCCTGATTTATCTTTGTTTGCAGATGTTATCATGTGACAGTTTATATGTCTTGCCATCTACACTCACTCTCCATTTTATCAGCTTCACTTACCCCACAGGAGCACTTTATAGATCCTTTCTCCACATTGCTTGTCATCCTTTTTTGGAAATTAAAAAAAGAGCAGTGATCAAATGATATACTGTTTATTAAATACAACAATTCACTGAAATGACAGGGACACTTGCCTTTTCACAAAGGGGGGGTTGGGTTCTGAATCTTTTGTATATAAATAAATATATAAATCCTTCAGCATTCCTTTTAAATCAGATCCCTGACATTCATCCATGTGGGGTCTCTTAGACCTGTTCTATTTTAAAGTGTCTTAGTACTGGTAGAACCAGCTCCAGCTCTGTACATTGTTCTGCAGCCCGACATCAGTTTTACTGTTTGAAATATCTAAAGCTGTAGAATCAGAACAAAAGTAACTTCATAATTCTGGAACCAGTTTATTGAGTCTAAACAGCTGAACTGTCATGTTATAATGCAAAGTACTATCATGTATGTAAAACTGTCACACCCATAGGTAATATTACATAAGTATATTTACATAACTCCCCCACACACACACTGAAAAGAGTGCAGACAGCAGTCCATTTATTTCACAGAATAATATAGAAAAAATTAAATGAAATTAAACACGTCAAAATAAACGTGATCAGTGGGAAGAAGCTGCTGTGGGAAACATTGTCTGTTTAGAGCAAATATCAGCGCCATTGAACCCATCATACCTACAGGAGGCATCTGACCCACCTTTGTCCAAATGAGCTGCTGCTGTGAATGTATTTGGGTTCTCGCATTATTTTGGGGGTCTTTGTTACAGTAGCAATGTTTGAAACTACCTCCACCATGTTTGGAAGCTGCACTAACCTGGATAGCTCTAACTCTGAGTTTCTGGTCTGCTTCAAAATGCTGCTCTTGTAAACAATCCAGAGGAGTTTCTGGGAATTCTGCATACACCTCAGTCATAGTTTTATGGTACAGAAAGAGTATTTAGGGCAAAATTGGGGAAACATCTGTCCCAATACAGTCAAAATTGGCAAAGAGTGTTGCTATGGGAATCCAGAATTTCCAAAAGCATGCTCTAATGTGTGTTTAACTGTAAAGCAACAAAGCCTGCAGCACGACAACGTGCCATTAAATGGAAGTATATCACTTTAAACAAGGTATGCAGTGCAAAAATTTACATCACTGACCAAAAAGGGCCTGACAGTTAATCCAGTTAAAAGGACTGGTTTAGTAAGCTGCACTTTACTAAGATTATAATTATGTTAACACAGCCAGTGTTACCAGCAGCTAAGGGAAGTTCAGGAACAGGCCATTATGGATGTGAATGCGTTGCGTGTGAGGAGAGATAGTGTCATGTCTGCTTTGTGATCCACAGCTGCAGTATCTCAGACCTGCCTTTGTGCTTCATTCCAGTCATTCGCTTTGTAAATCAGACGTGCAGATGTTTGGGTGGATGTTCTGGTGCTGAGAATTGTAAGAGCAGACATGCAGATGTTTGGGTGGATGTTCCAGTGCTGGGAATGGTAAGAGCACACATACAGATGTTTGGGTCGATGTTCTGGTGCTGGGAATGGTAAGAGCAGACATGCAGATGTTTGGGTGGATGTTCCAGTGCTGGGAATGGAAAGAGCAGACGCACAGACATTTGTGTGGATATTTTAAATGAATCTCCTTCAACTGTCCAATGAGGATCTTCCTTTTGGAAGCTGGTAGATATAATTTATATGGTTCCCCACAACAATCATTCTGCATTGTGTTTATTACTCTTGTTCAAGTGAGATTCTCCTCTTCATACCATTATTATAACACCTTCAAACTCAGTGTTTCTCAACCCTGGTCCTGGAGGCACTCCTGCCCTATATGTTTTAGAGGATTTCCTGCTTTAACACAAGCCTCCAACTCAGTGAAAATGCTAACATTGTCAGAGCAGGGGTTGAGAAACGCTGCTGTGAGCACACATCTGCTTTTATTCACATATTTATTGATTCTGACCATTTCAGGACATCCACACTCAGTATCAGCAGATCAACCACCCAAAAATGCACTTTACAGGGTCAATAACAAGTGTGTGGAGGCAGTGAGGAACAAGATGAGGGGAACAGTTCTAGTTCAGTGGGCGGAACAGTTAGGGAACAGTTAAGGAACAGTTCTTGTAATAGTGGGCGGAAATCCACTCTATTTTATCATCAATATGAGGCAAAGTTACAGACATGGTAGAACTTAATTTCAGCCACCAGGAGGTGCACTCTCCAGTTTAAGAAAAGCGAAAGTGTCAGCTATCAGTATAAAATGTTTTTGATGGTCAAACTACTTCTTTGTGGTAGAAATGATTGTAGAATAAAAAATAGAGTTTACTTGCCTTTCAACCTTCCCTGTCACTTGGCAGGAGAACCTCAGATCCTATGTAGGCCATGTAGACCACAATGGGCCCAGGGCACCAAATCTATAAGAGATGCCAAGTGCTGTGGATTGATAAATTATATATGTTACTAAATGGATACAATCACATCATTTTAAATTCTTTTTTGATTCAGTAAATAGAGAGAGATTTCCAGTTTTCCTGGAAGGGCTCATTAACTTTCAGTAGTGGTCAGTGTAAAGAGAGTCATTTTTGGCACATTCCTTTTGACAAAATAATATAGTAAAAGGTCAGAGCGTAACTCATTCATTATAAAATAATGTTGAAATAGTGCATCTTTCATTTCTAATAACTGATCGTCATTGTGGGAAAATGTGACAAAATCAGCAAATACAAATCTAGCCAGCTATAAATACCTAGATCGCGAATATGTCAGTGTCTCAGCTGACGTAAGCAGCTTTTCATAAAAATAACTTGACAAAAATGCCAGAATATAATAAATTCTTGGTCTAGGATCTTGGGTAATTGAGTTTATAGAATTTCACATAAAGTCTCAGCTTTCATAGCTAGCTAGTGGTGTCCCTGATGTTAAACTAGTTAACGTTTACTCTAAAAGTAATGTTTTAATGGTTATAATGGGCAACTACATCTATGACCACTATTCAGTCTTACCTGTGAAAGGTAACTCCCTGTTTTGCACTGTACAGTGTTTTGTAGCTCCAAGCATGAATCCAGTACAATCCACTGAGAACACTGAGCTTTCAGAACCAAATTCAATCTGTTTCCTGATTTATCTTTACGTCACAGATGCTTTGATGTTCTCCTCTGTTATGGTTACTCTCTCACATCTAAAACAAACTCTTCGCTTCATGGGAGGCCAAAGTCACTGGGGTCACTCTGTTCTCATTGCTAGACATGAGAATGCTTTGATCTGTGCTCATGTTCCAGACTGACATGTTTTTTTTTTCACCTAATCCTAAAATTGTGTTTTTCAATTCTATAGAACCGTGCATACATCATTATTCTTCATACTGTATAAAATTTAATAATGAATGGACCAATAGTAATGCGCCAACGTTACTTGGAATTGAAATCTTGTTATGCTGACTTCCAATTAATGTTAAAATGGTTTTTTTTTCCTTCTCCTTTAAAGCTGCCAGTATTACTGACTGCATGAAAAGGGCAGCGCACTGTTCTCCTGTGCAGCATTGCAGAGAGGTCTGTTGTTAGTGAGTAACAGTAACAGGCACCAACCGATATGTTAAACTGTAATTAGTGTAAATCTTAAGATTTACATCAGCTTCCATAAACACTGTTTGGGTAAGATTAAATTAACATGGGGTCCAGGAGTAACTTCACGGGAGCGTCTATGTAATTTTATTAATATCAGGATGGACCGTGTCTATGTTTTCCTTTACCATCCTCTGAGAGCATTTCAGACTGAATTACCTGCTGTTTCCCTCCGAACTCAGCACCTTTTGTGTTACAGACAATTCACTTGTCAGTATGATCAAAAACAGTCTGATCATTTTAATCCCATCTGGATATCCATCAGTCTACCATAACATTATGACCATAAACCATAGACCATAACCTTGTTTCTGTACTCACTGTCCATTTTTATGAGCTCCACTTACCATACAGGAGCTCTTTGTAGTGCTGTAGCTGTAGTGCTACAGACTTTAGTTCGTCTGTTTCCCTGCAAACTTTCAACCTGTACAGAGCAGCTATTATATGGGCGGTGACTCATTCTCAGCATTGCAGTGATACTCACATGGTGGTGGTGTCTTAGTGTGTGTTGCACTGGTACGAGTGGATCAGACACAGCAGTGCTGCTGGAGTGTTTAAACCCCTCAGTGTCACTGGTGGACTGAGACCAACCAACCAAAAATAATCACCTTCAGTGCCCTGTGGCCAGCTTCTGTCTCTGACTTAACTATCTCCAAAGTGGAACAATTAGGTAGTGGACAGTGAGTTGACACATAGGCCTTTTCCAGCAAAAGAACTCTGGTTCTAGAATTGGTTCCATTCAGGCTTGTAAGAACATTGGTGTTTTTTTTAGCGAACCAGCCCACATTTGCACCAGTTTTAGTGGAAGCGATACGTCATAATACAGAGGGCGCAGTATGGAACTGAGAAGATGGCGAAGTGTTTTGACTACCTGCAAGCATTCGTGCTGTTCCAGACATTTGTTTTTCTCCAAAAAGCAAACATGGCTCAACTTTTGGTGATAAGAAGATGTAGAAGACTACAATGTGCAAGATGAATGGTATGTCATTGCTCCTTGCTCCAGTGGTTCACACTGAAAAACCTTTTCATCTTTGGTTCCCACTGCAAATGAACTTTTCAGGTTTTTGAACTCAAACAGAACTCATTCCACATTGATGGAAAAGGGCCCAGAGTGTTTAAACACTCCAGCAGCATATCAGCATACCAGCCCAACACACTAACACACCACCACCATATCAGTGTCACTACAGTGTGCTCTGCAGAATGACCTACCACCAACATAATACCTGCTCTGCGGTGGTCCTGTGGGGTCACAGCTCCTGTGTATTAAAATGCACAGATGTGTGTCTTTGTAGAGCATGTGACGTATTTACCCTTAAATCATTCACTACATGGACTTATTCATTCATTCACCTAACATGGAAATAGGGTTTTCACCTATCACGTTTCCACGTCACCTGGCTAATGTTTGTTTACCAGTGGTGGAGATTCGGTTGTGTGTCATCTGATATTGATTACAGGCAGAAAGTCCTGAGTCATAGCAGTCCGTCAGACATTCCACAGATTTTGTTTTGAAGATCAATCCTCACGATATATCAACACTGAGAGACCTCATCTTTACTGGCTTTCATTTATATATTATTCATTTTACAAAAACATAATAAAACGTTATTAACATAATTGTTAATTAAGACTATTCTTTGACAAAAAAAAGGATTAACAACAGATTAAAAATAGCAATAATAATTAATAAAGATAATTATTCATATATTTAAATCATGATATGTGTGTGTGTTCCTTGCCATTTGGTTTATGTTGATTTAGTTCTTATAGTTTATCAAATATGTAAATGAGCAGCTTTCTAGAAACCTCACCAGCTCCTGGCTCCTCCTACAACATGTGTAAGACGCCTTTCATCTCCGGACAGCGCTGTTCTCATTGGCTGATTTCAGCAATCGCGGCTCTGCCAATCCCAGCGCATGACGTCTCTGCCCCGTACCTGTGATTGGACAGAAATAAGCGAGCGGTGAGAAATTATAAAACCCGTGTGTGAGCATGCTTCTAACCCACTGGCCTTTGCCGCTGAACCGGAGGAGCTGAACCGGTTCCGGACCCAGATTCGGATTCGGATTCGGACTCGGACTCGGGGGAAAGACAAGCACCCTGACGGCTCCATAGGACTTCATTTCAGTCACGACTCCGCACAGCCGGGCGCTTACCAGCGAACAGCGGCTTTAGTACAGCGGAACCGGTAAGTATCGATGCAGAGTCGATTCATTTGAACCGAGCGTTTCTGTGAGCCGACTCAAAGTATTGTAATCGTGTATAGGTCATTGGATGGTTTCGAACTGAGAACGTTATTCGAGACCTTGGCCGCAGAATTAAAGTAAGCTGCAGAAGATCATACTGTAAAAAAAGCTGATTCAGACGGTAGACTCGTAGTCACTGTAGAGTCGGTACAGTTGAACGAGGCTGATGCGAGATTGACGCTGGACTCATAGTCTCCGTTCCTTTATAAGTGATGTAGGGGTTAAATCTGAATGCCTCCACCTTAACATATTTGCTCTGATTCATGCTGAAAATAGATTTCGGTTCGCTGGAGCAATTATTCCGTTCCACCTTAAATGGCCCAGTTTTACATTATGGCGCCCAAAGCGCCAGAACGCTACAGCAGCGCTATTTAAGGTGGAACGGAAACTCGAAAATGGAACGAAGGGTTTTTTTTTAATAACTGGCGTCAAATGAGAGTTCAGTTGCGGTTTTAAGATGATAATCATACTTTTGAAAACATTTCACGCTTAGTTTCCGCAAACATAGGAAACTGTGACCTGTATCGGCACGATTTACTGTAAACACAGGAAACAGGGTCACACACCGGCTACCTCTAGCCACTTAACCATAATCCTATATAGACTATCAGGATCATTTGCAATCCCATTAAATAGCATTTAAGACTGCGTCTGCTTTTGGAGGTGGAGAATTCGGGTCCGGAATTTAAATCCAGCTTCCATGATTTTGTTCCGATCGCCGGAGCGGCTCTGCTGCGGCTGTTCCATTCGCAGCTGCTCGGCCGGTTGAAACGAAACCCCTGACCTGGATTTCTTTAAAATTCCGGAGTGGATTTTTCTGTTCTGTACACCTGCATGTGCAGTGAAGGAAAGAGGGCGGAGTGGTCAGTTCCAGCTTCAGCACATCAACCAGCACGCAGAGAACTGGTGTTTGAGACATAAAGCAGTTCATCATGAACAAAATAACACACTACACATGTAAAACACACCATCCACCACTTTAGCATGGTCATACACGTGTGTATCAGACCTGCTCACTGACCCTGATCTGTGTGTAGTCTGCCTGATTTAAAGGGCCAGTCCTCTCATTTTGTTCATTCATTCAACACTCCTACCAGTCATCATTCCCTCTCCATCTGCATTTCTCTGAGCCTTTGAGTTCATGTTCTCCCATAACCATCCCTTTACAAGCACTATGTAAATGAGCTCGGATCTAATTGGCTGGAGTGCTTCATTCAGAAAGCAGGCTGAATGTGTAGATGTGTGTGAAATGCTTAGGATTTTGTGACCTCACAAAACTGCTGTATATTGGACTTAAAGGGCTTGTATTGTGTAAATGTGTGAAGAGTTGCACATTTCGCTTTCCAGTCCTTATCGTCCATATACGGGGGGAACACGAAGCTGCAAAAGCCTGTTTTGAGTTGGTGGTTTTTGTGATGTTACAAAACTCTTTTGCATATCCCCACCCTTTCTGCTTAACACAGGTTAATCACACCCCTTCATACTACAGTTCCCAGGAGTGTTCAGCTGTGGGGGCTTTCTGAATGAGGCACAGCCAATCAGAACACAGCTCATGTGCATATGTGCACATTAAAGGTATAGTGTGATTTGAATGAATGTTGACTGGGTTCATAAACTCATAAATATAAAACAATTCTAGGGTATGGACCCTTTTAACTCAGATGAATATGTGCAAATACATGGGAATGGGTTTATATTGAATGCAAGACAAATTACCGGGTTCCTTGACTTGCAACAAAAGTGGAACTTGTTTCCTTTTCATGCCGTATGGAACCTTTTTACATGCATTCTATTTAGAACAGTTATTAGAGAACTGTTTAACCAGACAAAGAAGCTGTTATGTGTTCAGATGGTTGAGTTGTCCTTATTCGGTGTTTTCTTTTTGCTAAAGAACCCCCTTTAAGAGTGTAGCCTCATCTGAACCAGTATAGCTGTATGACCCTCTAGCCCCTCCCTCCACTCTCATACCGGCCCATCATGAGTGGAACAACACAGGCTGTCTGGCACGTAGTCTAACACACACACACCCACACACACACACCCACCCAGGTCTGCAACCTGCAACTGTTCAAGACTTCACTTCCTTTATCCTGTGAGAACACAATACAGAGGCTTCAGTGTTATATTTCTGCTCAGACATCAACAAAATACGTCACCATATTTACACTCTTAAATTGGTTCTAAGGGTTCTTTACTAAAGGCAGTGGGTCTGTATAGAACCCTGATAAAGATCCATTTGTATGTTTAAGTGGTTCATTCAAATACTTATGGTTCTTTGCATTGGTGAAGAACCTCTGGCTGATTGTTCTGTACAGAACGTTTTAAAGGGTTCTGTATAGCACCAGAAATTATTCTACAAAAGAGATGATTTTCAGTTTTATTTTAAATCATGACAACAGAAAGAGCCAATTTTTGCATTTTTCTTTTTTTTGCCAGATTAAAGGGTTTTTTGCATTGGTGGAGAACATCTTGTTCATTGTTCTTGATAAAAATGTTAAGGAATCTATGATGTTCTTTTATAACAGGGTTCACCCATCTTTGTGGATTCCATGTGAAATATCTCTCTCTTTCTCTCTCTCTCTTTCTGGTTTTACAAAGATCAGTGACCCTTTAAGAACCATTTGCATTCTTAAATTCTCCCACTCCTTTTTTTGTCTGTGGACTGGTCGAAAACCATTTACAGATTGTCCTATATAGTTGCTGTGTTCTTATAAAACAAAGAACCCTTTTCAGTACTATATAGAACCTGTTATTGAGTGCGTCTCCTTACAAGCAGAACTGTCTTAACATGTCCTTTACACCTGTATAAGTGTGGAATATTAGAGTGAGTGCATCACTGCATGTGTAATTCTAATGTTCTCTTGACTCCTGATCTTAAACCAATGGGAACTTATCAGTTCTAGAACAGTTCAGATTCTGTACCGTTTATGGGTGGGAGGCAGAGCGTGTTTAACAGCATGCTATCGCTTTAAGCTTTCTGCATAGTCACGCTTACTCCACTCTCTGTTATGCAACACTGGTCTGAGCGCATGAGGATTTATCAACCAGTGGAGGCGCTAAACTTAGGGCTGCACAGGTCAACTGAGATTCCAGTGGTTCTGTATGCACTGCACTGACTGACTAGAACATTTAGCAATGATTTAAGAACATTACTGTCCAGACTGAAGCTGATTTTATAATGAATTCATTTAATAAGATTTAAGTCTCTTCCTCACTGCTGTGGAAATACTGCTGCCCCAGCAGACCACACCATAAAAGATGGTAGATGCCACCACTATGCCAAAGAAGGTTCTCAGAAGTGCTCCTTTCTCAGTAGGTGGAGTCTGCTCTGGCCTCTTTTCTAAAGTGCAGTAGTGTTAACTGACCAGTCCAGTTTGAGGTTTTAAGTGTACACCAAGAATAACTAATAAACTATAAACAGCAAAGCAGTGTCTGATATCATCCAGCCCTCCTTCAGCCTCCTCACTGATCCCACTTTACTTTTTCCGTCAGTGCTTGTGTGGACCCAACACCCCCCCCCCACCCCCCTCATTTAGAGTGCTCGAACTTTCAGCTGGCTCCCACCCCAGAGCCTGCCCTTTCCCGGCCTTCTGATGTCACTGCTGGAAAGACGAAACCCTTCATCCCTCCATGTGTGGAGAGTGTTTGGGAATGTTGTTTGTTTTGTTTTTTTTTGTTTTTGTTTTTTTTAATGGGGGGAGTGTGTGGAGTTTTTGTGAATGATTCTGAGATGTTTGATTTGACTGTCAGGGAGAAGTAAAATGTGGGTGTGATTTTAAACGAGTATCTTTGAGTTAATTTGTGCTCGTTTGGCTTTCAGAGTTGCAGCACTTCAGCCATGGATCTGCATAACAAAGAGCCGACCTCTCAGGACGTCCTCTCTGTGGTCATTGTCGGTAAGAACCTGCAGACATTGAGCCTCTTTCACCAGTATCTCCTCTGATTGGGTTTATTCACCAAAGGAGAAATTTCTTCTTAAAACCCACATATGTAGTATCAAGCAGAAGATTCCAACATTCACGAGTCTATACCAGTGTTCTCTTATTTGGGATTCAGTTTATGAGGACAATGGGAACCATCATTATAAAGAGTCGTGAACAATCCTTCATGTTAACTTTGTAAAGTCCAGAATAGTTCACAGCTCTGCTCTTATGGTGGTTGAACCCATTGTCCTCAAAAACATTGTCTTCAGAATCAGAAAACTGCAGAGTCCTTGTGAAACGTGTGGCAATAGAAGGGCAAATTGTTGGTGAATAAGACTAAATGTGTAAGTGTTCTGGAATGCAGATGGAGGTTGGGTTAGTGTTTCATCATGTTGCGGTGGTGAGATGAGGTAAGACAGTTCCCGTAACGGAAGGAAAGAGATGTAGACTTGTTTAGAGATTTAATTTTCCCTGTTTGTTCCTCGGGTTCAGATTTGATTTGTTTCAGTTTCATTGTTTCCCTGTATATACAAACACACACACACACACACACACAACTGGAGTCTGGAGTCTTGGCAAAAAGAAAAACGGATAGGTACCCTACTGTGCGGCAGTTTTAGTCCTCTGTGTAAGTAAGAATAAAGAGGAAGTGTTTATTTCCTCAGTAAAACACTGATATAAGAATCAATAAAAGCAACATTCATAAAATGACTTTCAATGAACACAGTGACTCCAAAGCTCCAAAGCTCCAAAGCTCTCCTCGTGGAAGAGTATTATTAGTACTATTCATAGCTCCCATCCAACAGCCGGTTTGGTAAAGCACTGCTTAGTGATGTTAAAAAAGGAGACGTGGAACATGGATCTCAAACTCATGCTCTCAACCACTTTCTTTACAATGGAAAACTCTTCTTTCTTTTTTACTGTATTGATGTTTTCCTGCATCTGTTCCAATGTGATCTGGAGTTTCTACGTTAAGGACTGTCTGACTACTGAGAGAAATGACTTAATCGTGTGATTAGGGGTCTAAAACCTGTACAGCACTGTATATGTGGAGAGGTAGACTTCTGGAGAAAGCAGGATGAGTTGCTGGACACAGGAAGCAGAATTGGGAGACGTGAACTGACATAAGAACTGGGGTGAATATTGAAAAGTGTCTGTGTGTCTTTCGTCAACAGGAAATGGGCCTTCGGGAATCTGTCTGTCATACTTGCTGTCTGGATACACTCCTTACCTGTCCCCTGAAGGCTTCCACCCTAACCCCATCCTGCACAGCAAGCTGGCTGAGAACCCTCAGCTGTCCCTGTTTGAACAGGTAACCTCCACTCGTGCACATACTTCCCCCGAAGCGTTACAGCAATTAATTATTATTTATATATTTAAGCTAAAACTGTAACTACACTGTGTCCAAAGGGTTTTTCCTTTTTTCTTCTACAAAGGCCTTATATTAGATTTTGAAACCTTGCTGTGAGCATTTGATGCCATTCAGCCATGAGAGCATAAGTGGCAGCCGAGACAGATAATGGGTGATTAGCTATAGATTAAAAAAGCCAGTCAAACTTATTCCACAGGTACTGACTGTAACCAGCACTCTGAAGAGGTCAGATCAACTGCTCCACAACTGCCCAGTGCTGTGAGGCTTTATTCCAGTCATGTAAATGTTCCATGTTGTATAATTCCACATTTAAAGTGGAGTGGGCACAGTGATATTCCACACTGTGCTGAGGTGGGATGGGTTTCAGCACTACAGAGCAGGCTGTTGTGGGGTTGGTAATGGGGTTTCAGATGTATGTGTGCTGTTTTAGTTGTTTCAGATGGACTGGAACTATTTTGAGACAGTGGTGACAGTCTTTTTGTAAACTTAAAGAGCACGTTAGACACCAAACGTGGCTGATCAACTGAATCTGAGATCGGTGATCAATCACCATACTCGCTGAGCTGCTCCTTTAACTTCCTTTTAACAGTTATTTTAAACATGGTGAGCGGTGCTCCGGTGTGTGTATATAAAGCAGTTTCTGGAGTATGGCAGGTTTAGGGGTTTCTTGGCCTGCAGGATTGAGTTGGGAATGACTACTTTTCTATTTAAGCACTAGATTTGGCACAAAAAAAAAAAACATGGATATGTAAATTTGGTGTATTTACATTGTGTGTAGTTGATTTCATGGACAAATTGTAGCAGCTCTGGTGAAAAACCTTACAGGTGTGTGTGTGTGTGTAGGATTTGGAGTACCTGTGTGAAGGTGTGGAGGGCCGGTCATCAAACCCTGTCGCTGTGCTCTTTGACTCGCTGCTCCTGCCTGATAGTGATTTCGGATTGGACTATGCCTCCCCGCTGGTGTGGCGATATGAACCAGAGAGAGCCACACCTCACCTGGTGTTGGGGAAAGGTCCACCTGGAGGGGCTTGGCATGTAAGTGGACACAGCGAAGAAAAAACCCAGTGAAGTTTAGCTCTTTCTTTATTGATAAATTGATAGAATAGTACATTTTATTTGTCCCCAATGTGACAACAGTAATAGAATATACACGCGCGCACACACACACACACACACACACACACACACACACACACACACACACACACACACACACACACACACACACACACACACACACACACACACACACACACACACACAACACTACACTACACAAAATGCAAAGACGGAGCTCAAAAAATGCAAAATAATGGTAACTAATGAAATACTCACTGGTCATTTTATTAGAAACGGCTACTTTATATAATGGTCTTCTGTGATTTTACAAACTTAATCAAGTTCTTTAAACACATGCAGTTAAAAGCAGAAATCAGTTTAAATATTTATCAAAATCACTTCTGTGGTGGGTGTTATTCATTCCTGTGTATCACAGTACATATATAATTAACAAAGGAATGTAGGGATTTGATCAGGAAAATCTGCAGCCAGTTACTTAACTGGCCAGCTTTCTAGACCGGCACAGTGTTTTTCACCTCCGTCAGTGTTTCCATAGTGTTTCCATTCGGTTGTTTATGTAACTGTATTTACACTGAACGGCACGCACATGTGATTTGGAAATCCTTACTCCACCCTCTTACATAAATGTGGGAGTTAGCAGTGAATGGAAGAAAGTCTTTCAGTTTCACAGATTAGAACCGTTGGTTATAAATGACTCAGTCAGTGGTATGTTCACAGTGGCCAACCTGATTTAAAGGACCCCTCAGAGCAGTGTGTGAGCTGGAGGATCATGCTGGTAACAGTTAAATTGATATTTGTTTTTGGGAACACAGAATATTTGGCAAATTCAGCCGAACACCAGAAGTGTATCGGTGTGCATACCTCCATTTAAAAACACTGGTTTCAAATGTTTGGAAATGAAATGACTGAATGTTTTATACCAATAACATTTTTGGTTCTTTGATTAGATCGTAACCAGCATGGCGTGAAGTTTACTGCATTTACAAACAGCACATGTTGGCTGTGTGAAGGCTGTGTTGAATTTATGCGATGCTGAAAAAAGTGGCAAAACTAATTACAACCTGTGAAAACCCATGGCCCATGGTCTGTATTTGTATCAGAGAAATGATTTTATTTTGATTGATTGATTTTGGATTCAAAAGTAAATTTTCATGCAGTACTACTGCATAAACTCCTTGGCTCTGAGACTAATTGTGGGTAGTGTCTCACCAAGAGATGCATCACTGACTGCTGGACAAGCCTCTACAATGCACTCAGATATTTTGCCCAGTTGGGGGCACTAAGAGAAGAAAGATGCCTACCATCTAGGTCAAGAGTGTCCAATTTTATCTGCAAAAAAAATTGGAGTGGAGTGCACGTTTTCATTCTAAACAACCACTTTTGACACCTGATCTCACTTATTTAATCAACAGGCCAGTTTTCAAACAAATGATCCATGAAAACCTGCAGCCACACCGGCCCTTTAGGGATAATATTGGACACCCCTGATCTATCTATTGCTTTCATTTGTTGTGGTGTCCTGTCATTAGGCATGGTGCCAATAGGTTCATGTTAATCTGCTCCAGAAAGTCCTATTCTATTGGCAATGTTTCTCTACACGTTTTCTACACAAGCAGTGTGTGCAAAGTAGTTGAATGCGTGTGTTTATAAAATATATATTTTGGTGAGCGGGGGAGTGCAACTGCAGTATGCAGAGCCACATCTAGTTCCAGGAAAAGGAAACGTGGCTAAATCGGTTCTGTAACACAGAGTTATTGTTGTGTGTGTCCGCAGGTCAAATCAGCTGCTGGTCCTGTGCTTTGCATATAGAGCATCAGGTTGACTCTGCTGACTGTCTCTCTCTTTGTTCTGCCTGCAGGCGATGGAGGGATCCATGTTGACTCTCAGCCTCGCTAACTGGATGGAACTGCCAGGCCTCAAACTGAAGGACTGGATGAGGGAGAAGCGCAGGTATAAATCCCACACACAGCAGGATGCAGACCTGCCAGAACTGCCACTTTAATGGAGCCTTTGCAAATAAATAAGCATGATGGATCAGATGGGAGAAGCCAAGTTAACGTTGCAAACAAAGACTGAACTGACCTCATGGCTGTAAACACACTCCTTCAAAAATCAATCTAAAATGGGAACAAAATTGTCATAAGATTTAATTAAACCACCGAAATAAGTCCCCTAAAGCTCCATAACATTGTGTGTCCACAATGTAATCCTTCATTTGCTGTGACAACAGTATAATTGAAGCTTATATGAAAGCCAAATCTTAAACCTTTTCACAGGAAAATTTTGAAGCCATGTTCATGCAAAAAATAGCTCAGTCTTGTTTTGGATATGTCGTTACTGTACGTTAAAAAACAAATATCTCCAACTTTACAGGAGAAGGCAAAACTGCTTTTAACTTTGAATGGAAGTGAATGTAAATTAAGAGCTTATTTTACTAATTTTAGAGCATTTCTATTGGTCTCTTCTCATCCACAGCTATTTACGGGGGGTATAGAGCAGCTACAGGGTTTGACTATGAAAAGAAAAAAAAAAAAAAGAATGATAATGCAGATGTTCACTAGAACCCTTTTTAAAAAGGCCCAGTATAGAATCCTCTGCAAAATTATTTCTACCATTTTACCAGGCAAATAACCATTAAGCATCCAAGTCTTTCATGAAGTTGTCCAGAGATATTGCCTTTATTAAAGAACCATTACAGTCTTAAAGAATGTGTCCTTTTGCAGATCAGTTATTTACTTTCGTGTTAAGAACAGCAGGTCCACATAAATAAAAAATCAAATGTACCCTTTTAGTAACTCAACTAGCTATGAGTCTGCATCCGTTACAGCTTATTGCTTCATCTGTACCTGTAATGTGGCAAGTTTACGGCTATGCTGAATTATTTACAGGCGGTAAGAGCTCCAAATAAAGTTACTGTATACATCTGAAGCAGCAGCAGCGCCCCAGTAACTGGTATAGAAAATGATTAACATTGCAGCGATGAAGAGTGTGACCTGCTACAGGCTATGGTTCTGAATAAACTGCTTAGTGACTCTGGACACTTAGTTCTCTGTAAATGACCTACAGAATGACTTGTTCATTGGTAATGACTGGTTTCCAGCAAACCTATAAACTACTGCTAATAATGCTGCCTGAGGAAATCTGCCATGCAAATGTACATTCAGCAGAAGGAACAGTGGGTTTCGGCAGATCTGTTTTCACTCTAGATGAGATCTGGTAAATCAGGATAATGGCCTTTAAATATGACCTGTGTTGTGACTTCTTCTCCTTCTATTTGAACCTGCAGCTCCAGAGTAAGAGGAGGAGATGTGCAGTAGATCTGTCCAGAAGCTGAACACAGTGCAGTCAACTCGCGTCACCCTGAGATAGCCTTTAGTAGGCTGGCTTTAAAGGGGATAAGTTCACACAGCTGGTAAAAGTGGCCCAAATCCAATCTGTTCATCATATGTGACAGGAATGACTTTGTCACTTCTGATTTGGCCTGTTTTATTTGAAATGAAATCCGATACATATCTGATAAGGATGCACTGAAATTAACTGAAAGAAGCATTTGATCCTTTTCAATAGGTTTTCATGAATTATGCCATATTTTTTAATCACTATGTGTTTGTCTTGCTTTTTAAAGGAAAAAAAAACAATTACAAAACTATTTTAACATTCCAGCTGTCGTGTCAACAGAGCTCAGCGTGACTAGAAATAAACTGGCAAAAATTAGTGTTTGAACCACATTTAAGTACATATATATAAATGTCTGACATATTTTAAAAAGAATGAAATAAATTACTAAAACAATATATTCATTTGTGCCCAAATAAAAATACAGAATAAAATATTAAATACAAAATAAATAGTAATAATCAACACAGATAAATAAATTATTTTATAACTACTTCTTTAACAGTTTGTTGCTGCATCTGTAATATCAAATACGCGGCTTCCAAATTTCTTATGTTGACTGTGTTGCAGTGGACACTTTCTTTCCATTTTCTTGTTGTATAAAAAGAAGTTTGTCTGTTTGGTTATTTATGGTTATTTATAATTTATTAAGAAGAAGATGCTCTGAAAGTAAGGAATTACTTACATTTCTTTATTTATTTTGCTAGGAATGTACGTAACGATCGCGCTACCCCAGCTGAGATCGCATCTTACTACCAGCACTATGTAAGTGAGATGGGTCTGGAGAGGAGCTTTGTCTGTGGTACCACAGTCACGTCAGTTCGCCGCGTGTCACTCCAGTCTGGTCGCTCCGCTTGGGAGATTCAGGGTCTGCAGAGGAGAGCAGAGGAGGACCTGGAGATCCCGTTCTCTGTGTTTGCTGAAAACGTGGTGCTTGCCACCGGCACCCACGACATCCCAGCACGGCTGGGTGTGGAGGGTGAGACACTGCCCTTTGTTTGCCACAGCTTCTGGGAGCTGGAGACAGCCATCTCCACAGGTCGTCTGGACCGGGCATCCGAACCCATCCTGGTGGTCGGAGCAGGGCTTACTGCTGCAGACGCCATCCTGGCTGCCCACCATCTTAATACTCCAGTGTACCATGCCTTCCGACGTGCTGTGGCTGACCCGGCACTTATCTTCAACCAGCTGCCCAAACTGCTGTACCCGGAGTACCACAAGGTGCACCAGATGATGAGCCAGCAGCAGCACCAGGCAGGGGAGTTGGCGGCCGACATGGTTAGACAGCGCCTCTCCTCGCCCAGCGATGACAGAGTGCACAATCCCTGTTCCTACCCTGGCTACCTCAGCTTCCCCAAACACCGCGTGATCTCCTTCAAACCTGATGGAAAGTGTGTGCTGGAAGGTGACGATGGCCGGCAGACAGTGCTGCAGGTTTCCATGGCTCTGGTGTTGATCGGATCCCACCCCAACATGTCATTCCTGCCTGAACAGGGACGCCAGCTGGGACTGGACTCTGATGAGCCCATCAGTTGTCGGAGGAACCCATTGGACGTGGACCCCTACACCTATGAGAGTGTACGAGAGTCAGGGCTCTATGCCATGGGGCCACTGGTGGGTGAGAACTTCGTTCGCTTCCTGAAGGGCGGGGCACTGGCTATTGTCTGCGACCTCGTACGCAAGCGAAGGACAGTTGCGCAGGAGAGCAGGTCGGACTGTTCCGTCAGCCACTCGCTGAGCTGCCAGCTGTCCAACTGTAACCTTAATGCATAGAAAGTGGACCAGAATGGATGGGGTGAACGTAGAAAATGGGTACAGGTTGTAAACAACCTTCTGACTTTCCTGCCAACCTTACTGATGGTCAGGGAAGGGCAGCTACACACTCACAGCAGCATCAGGACGCACCCAGACCTCTCTAAGAAGGATGGCACAGCTGGTGTGAAAAGAAAGAAGGGTGGGCATCAGGAGGGAGAACAGGAAGCATGTTAAAGATGTTTGCATGTGAACTGCATGTCCAAAAGTGTTCAGACAGCTTAGAAAAGCATGGGCTAGAAGAACAGGACACTCTCAGTTACCTGACTGATCCGTCCAGGCTGCAGCCCAAAAAATGTGTACCTCCTTTTTTCCAGATTTTTACTACGTTTTTATACATGTGAATAAATGGACCAATGGAAATGACCCGGCACTAAAATTCTCTGCATCAACCTGCATTGAAAGACTCACTCCAAACCAACCCATGAGCAGCAGGGAGAGTCATAGCACTTGACAGTAATATTGAACTGTTTTTGGCCAGAGATGCTGTAGAAAACTGACTGACTGGTTAAAGAAAAGAAAATACCTCAAAAAAACAAAAAAAAAAACAACAAATCCCAGATGTTAGGCTGTATGCAGTTAAACCTCCACAGCAATGTTCCACCCTCTAGTGTAAAGCCTTCCTCAATGAATAGAGGCTATTACTACAGGAGGACAAATGCCCTCTGTCAGAACAAACATTGCCGTGTCCACATACTTTTGGACAGGTAGCGTGTGTGCCGGGCAGTGGTTTAGGAGGCCTGTGCTGGGTGATAAGTGACTCGCCGGGCAGTCGTCTGTGGGGCTGAATGCGTGTCACTGACGGTGGGGGTTCTCGCTGCTGAAGACAGCCATTGGCTGTCTGGTTCTGTTACTGTGCAGAACATTTTTACTCCATTAATGAGCCATTAAACTCTGACCTGTTCCTGTTTAGTAATACTGCATCAGTAAAACAGAGTCGGGCAAGATGGAGAGATCACATGATCTTAGGTCATCTTAGATCATCAGACAATTCTACTTTGCCAAGCAGATGTCAGGTTTCTGGTATCGGACCTAGTTCTGAGTCTTCGGATCTGTTCAGTTTTGTTGGTTTTCATTAGAGAGAACCCAACTAAACGTGTCTGTGTGTGTGTGTGTGTGTGTTTTAAAAGTTTGGAATCACTTGTCCTGTTTTTATACTTTTTTTTTTTTTTTTTTTTTTTTTATTATAAATATACAGTGTGCAAAGGTATGCGCACCCCTTGGGAAATTGTGACGTGAGTGCAAATGTCACATCTTGTATAGAGACACATTTTAACACACAGTGACTGTTTATTTACTCAGTTTAACTGGTTAAAAAGCCAAAAATAACACTGTGTGAAAGTAATGGCACATTTATATACATGTTTGTTTAAAAATAGATCAACAGAATTGTACAGAAAAGTTCATAATTGTTTTGTTCTCTATATAGGTCTCCGTTAGGCCTGTCACGATGTGATTTGAATTGTGATCAATAATATTATTGCCATTTTAAGACCATTTTATGCCACTAATATTGTGATCATATAATAGTATCGTCTTGTAATTACTCCCTTTTAAAGAGCACTGAATTTTTTGATAAATATATTCAGGCACAAGAACTGAACATTCCTAATATTCTAAAAAAAATACCAGCTCATCAAACATAATGGATGATCTTGGCGTCAACGAAAATTGATGTACATGATCATATAATGTCATATATTGTATGACAAGTCAATAATGTTATTATTGTGGCAGGCCTAATAACCATAAAGCTTTATTCTTATTTAGTCTATTAATTAATCCCTGTATCAAACTCTTGCTGCTGGTCTAAAAGCCATGAAGCTGAACCAAATCGTGTCCGTTTTTACTTTTAATGGCAACTAATATTGTTCAAGAAAAATGATTCCAAACATTTGAACAGTGCCTGTGTGTATGTGTATATAAGTATATGTAACAATTTAATACATGCAATGCTAATAATTATTCATTTACACTGGTGTTTTGAGTTGAACTGGCTGATTATTGGCTGTGCAAAATTAGAAAATAATTTGGAAATGATGCAGCCAATATAATGTTCAGGTAATTCGAACCCAAAATGCCTGTCTCTATTTCAGAAACACCATTTATGTTTATTAAAAAAAAAAAAAAAAAAAGTTTACCTTTAGAAAGCATTGACTTGTTATGGAAAGCAGGCTGTAACACCAGCCCTGACCACAAGAGGGCCTTACTGACCTTACAATGTACAGTGAGCCAAAGAATAGCCTGAATAAAGTGTCTGAAGCTCTTATTTATTTACAATATGTATAAGGCAGTGTGTCCAAATGTGTTTGCCATCTAAATATTAGTGGCCTTACGTAGGAAGGAAATCATTCTCCATTAGAAAAGCAACGCACAACTCAATGTGATTTCTACACATTTGTTTAGTCACAAAGCAGCTTTCTTTTTTTCATTTTTATAGAAGTACTTTATACAGAGCGCAGTGAAACATTCCACATATCATTTCTGAAATGTGGCGTCCTGACTGTAAATAACAAATGATCTCCATTACGTCATCACTCACTTCAAGGTGTAATCAAGGAGCTCACTGTTTTGATGTCCATATTTGTATGTTTTTTAAAGCTTGTGGAGTTTATATAAATGGATTGTTATGAAAACGTGTAGAAACTGTTACTAGAAATGAATAAAAATGTAATTTTTCACTGAATGTTTTGGGTCTTTCATGTGGATAGTGTGTAGATGTAATTCTACTGTTGCACCACCAGAGGGCAGATATGTCATGTGTTCTGTCTACTTTCATGCATAATTATAAGAATATTATACAAATGACTTTATTTTAAGAATTTTCTCACTATTGATAAACAGTAAAAATGAAATCACTTCCTTAAATAAAAGTACGTAAACATTCATATAGACCTACCCATGCAGTAAAACACACAGTAGAGGGCAATGACCACGCATGCACTGGGGCAGTGGGCAGCCCTATTTATGTCCTATTTACTTTTGAGAAACACTGTAACTGCTTGATAGGATCAGATACTGGGATAACCTGCCCAAATCTGAATGAATAATGAAGAATTTCAGATTCACACTGCCTTGAAAAACTATTCATACCCTTTGAGCTTTTTTCAGGTTACACCCACAAAAACGTCACATGAATATGCTTTGATCCGAACCATTCCATGTTTAGGGTTGCTCTCTTGCTGGAAGGTGACCACCTGCTCAAGTTTTTTTTGTGCAGCCTCAAGCAGATTTTCCTCCAGGATTGTTCTGTATTTAGCTCCATCCAGCTCCCCATCAGTTCTGACCAGCTTCCCTATACCTGCTGAAGAAAAGCATACCCCACCACCATGGGTGGTGTTATTTTCCAGCCACATACAGTGTTTTGCATTTAGTCTCATCTGACCAGAGCACCTTCTTCCACCTTTGCTGTGTCCCCTACATGGCTCGTTGTAAAAAGTAACTTGTTATGGTTTATGTTTTGGTTTTGGTTTTTACATAAAGGCCACATTTGTGAAGAATATACAACTGACAGTTGTTTTGAGGACAGATCTTCCCACTGAGCTGTGGATCTTTTCAGCTCCTCCAGAGTGACTATGGGCATCTTAGCTGCTTCTTTAATTAGTACTCTCCTTGCCTGAGCTGTCAGTTTAGGTGAATGGTAGTGTCTTGGTAGGTTTGCAGTTGTGTCCATACTGCTTCCATTCTCAGATGATGGATTGAACAGTGCTCTGTGACATGTTCATAGCTTGGGATGTTTTTTATAACCTAACCCTGCTTTACACTTCTCCACAACTTTATCCCTGACCTCTCTGGTGTGTTCCTTGGTTTTCATGATGCTGTTTGATCAGTAATGTTCTCTAAGAAACCTCTGAGACCTTCACAGAACAGCTGTAGTTATACTGAGAATAAATTACACACAAGTGGACTCTTGGTGCTGAATGCAATCAGATCCTTACAGCAATGATCCAGAATGTACTGGATTGGACAGTAAAGACAGTTATGTCAACAATAAACTGAATAAACAGAATAAACAGTTTTTAATACCCTTGTTTTCATAAGAAACACTGAAGAAGCAGGTGTCCCCATACTTTGGTGTAGGTGTGCTAAAGATCAGGACTAAACTAAATGGTAGCTGATCCTGATTGGATAAAATGAGACCGATGTTTGGGATGCTGTGTGAATGTAGGCCGAGCAGACAGCAAGGTGACCTCTCTCTCTCTCTCTCTCTCTCTCTCTCTCTCTCTCTCTCTCTCTCTGTTTAAGCTGGCGGGCTAAGAGCCACTAGGGGATGTAGGCTGTGATGGAGAGCCTGGCTGGGTTGCTATGAGACTGATCTAAAAGGCAGAACAGACCTGAAGTGTGTAACAGTAATCAGCGTCTAACACATTGGTAGGCAGGATGTTACAGGTGGCTGTATTTAAATCAGCAGGCAGAACCACATTAACTCTGACATATTTCCCTGAATAGCTTTATAATAAGTGATCATGTAGACTAAACAGCCACAACAATAAAACCACCTGTATCATATAGTGTGGGTCCCCAAGTGCCACTACAACAGCTCTTAAGACATCTGAAGCTGTCCTGTGGAAATAGCACCTTCAGAATGATGGTAAAGCTCCACTGACTGTAACAGGGAGAACAGGGTCTCTACCATTGCTGCTTCAGTCTTGACAGGCCACCAACTGCGCTGTGTAACTCTGGGGAAACGGGCAGGACAGCACTCGTGAGAACTGTATAATGTGGCCAAACCCAAGTCATGTCTGTGTGAAATTTTGTGATATTACCACAGAGAACTTGTAAAGAGGAAAATTACCATCGAGCATGTTTCATAGTTCATTAATCTTTGATCATATTTATCATTTCCTCAACACAGAACATGCTTGAGCACTACAGACATGTTTAAAAACTGTTCAGCTCCAGCTAAAAGACTGTAAAAGTTAGCTTTCTGTAGCAGTAATGCTAATATCTATATTACCAAAAACCCTTTACTGCATTGACTGTAAATTATTGACTTAATTAATGATAATCAGTGAATGCTTTTAAAGCTGACGTGGACATTGTTATGAAGACTTAACTTTATTCATGTGAACTTATCAATGTTATTCATTCGAACTATTATTAGTGGTCTTCTCAGAGGGATACATAGCTTTGTTCAACATAAACAGGTTTTTTCAGCAGTGAAATGAATGAGTTCCTCTTTGAACAACTTTCCAAACCCTGGGGAGCAGGCCGAAAACATGCAGCCTGTAGCACAACCCTGAGCGCCACCTCCATCTCCAAGGATGATCATGGTTCGGGCAAATTCTAGAAAATGTACAAACATTATTTTCATCTTTGTTGAGTGTACTGAAGGAACAGACAGACTCTCCAGCCCTTCAGCTTCCAGCCCTAATCCACCTTTAAAAGCACATCTAATGAACTAATATTGACAATCATGCCAAATTCTACTTGCACTTCTAATGCCGGTCCCAAGCCTGGATAAATAGTGAGTGTTGCGTCAGGAAGCGCATCTGGCATAAAACTTGCACCAAAACTATAATGCAGATCATAAATATGATGATCCGCTGTGGCAACCCCTAAAGGGAGCAGCCGAGAAGAAGAAGAAGATACACCCACACATACAGTTTGCACTAGTGATAAAATTACATTATTAACCAGTCATATAATAATAATAATAATAAAATAATAATAATAATAATAATAATAATAAATCATTAATATAATGATAATATAATTAGTCATCTAATCACTAATAATAATAATAAATCAGTAATATAACAGCAATAATAATAATAATAATAATAATAATAAATCAGTAATGTAATGATAATAATAATAATAATAAATCAGTAAAATAATAATAATAATAATAATAATAATAATGATAAAAAGCAGTAATATAATAGTAATAATAAATCAGTATAGTAATAAATCAGTATAATAATAATAATAATAATAATAACATCAATAATAATAAATCAGTAATCTAATAAAATAATAACAATAACAATAATAATAAATCAGTAATAATAATAAATCAATAATAATAATAATAATAATAATAATAATAATAATAATAATAATAATCAGTAATCTAAGCAGTTGATTGGTCAGGCTGAACAGTCTAATCGTCCACTCCGGAAAAAGCCGAAGCTCAGCCGAAGCTCCGCCGAAGCTCCGCCCTCGATCTGAGAGGGCGCAGTGGAGGATTGGAGTGGCGCGCGCAGGATACGGTTGGGAAGCAGCTCGCGGGTTTAGTCAGAGCGGCGGCGCGCGCAGCGCTGTGTGGAAACTTTACTCCCGGTTTTCCAGCCCGGGTTCAGCAGGAATTCTGCAGCGTAACACGGTCCCCTTCGGCCGGAGCGCCGGTGCTTCCGAACGGGAGGATGTGCTAACGGGGGGGAGCCGAACCGAGACGAGTGGAACCGAACCGAACCGAGCGGAACCGAACCGAGCCGATCGGGTTTCTCGCCTCCATCGAGTCGCTGCTCGGGTGAAAGCGAGCCCCGCAGCTGGCGTTATTGCCCCGCGCCGCTGCTGCTGCGGGCTGATTTACACACTTCACTCCGCAAGGAGATGAATTCACTCCTAACTTAGCCGGTTAGCGCAGCGCTGCTAGCTGTGCTGTATTGTTTCCTCTCTGACTCTGACTCTGTCTTTGACTCTGACTCTGACTGAGGTTCTAAAGACGTGAAAAATGGATGCGGGCATCGAGAAGGAGTGTAGCGCTTTGGGGGGGCTCTTCCAGACCACCATGAACGACATGAAGGTAAGGGCGAAGAAGAGCTTTATGAAGGTGTTTAAGGGGATGAAGGTGTGTGTGAAGGGTTTTGTAGCATTGAAGGTGTGCGTGGAGGTTTTTGGGGTGTTGAAGGTGTGTGTGTGAAGGTTTTTGGGGTGTTGAAGGTGTTTGTGGAGGTGAGTGAAGGTTGTTGAAGGTGTGTGTGTGAAGGTTTTTGGATTGTTGAAGGTGTTCTGTGGTGTGTGAAGGTTTTTGGGGTGTTGAAGGTGTGTGTGTGGTGTGTGAAGGTTGATGAAGGTGTGTGAAGGTTTTTGGGGTGTTGAAGGTGTGTGTGTAGGTGTGTGTGAATGTGGCACTGCTGTGTGATCTGAGCTCCTGTCCAGCTGTTGGGCATTAGGGGCCCCAGATCAGCAGAGAGGCTTCTTCACTTCGGCTGGCAACAGTTCTCTGGTTGGTCCACTGAAAAGCGAGCACTAATGGGCTGAAGAGGAGAAAAAACAGCAGCAAATAATGACATATTTCCTCTGACTGTCATCATTTTTACACCAAAGGTCGTCCTCATTATCCCGATAATTTGGTTACTGTACCCTATCACCATAAATAATGTGGATTTATCTGAGGTTTTTGCATAATCCAGGGTTTAGATGAGCACATTTAAAGTGGGCTTGGTTTAAAACTGTGCTTCACTGTGGATAGAGCTAACTCATGCTTATTTACAGAGCTGGAAAATCCAGCCAGATCATAAAGCCTTTACTGTTCAAACTCACTAACTAGTGACAGAATAAAGATACGTGTTTTATGTAGAATATATGCACAAACCCATTTAGAAGCCTTTTAACACACATCACCCTGAATGGAGCAGAAAGGAGTTGTGTATATGTATTGATATGCATTAATAAGAAGCAAATAGGGCTTCTTAAAACAAAGTAGTGGACATTAAGAAAAGTTCACATTATTAAAGGAAATAAGCTGATATTCCTGAATCCTACAGCTAAAGAGATGTTTGTGCTCTTTGTGTTGATAATGTGTTCTTGAAATGTGTCTGGCAACCATGATCTAATGGTCCTAGAGGCTTGCATGATTTGGCTGTAACACACACCTCCCCAACTGTGAAGTGTTTGTTAATGAGCTGATTAGTTGAATCAGGTGTGTTGGGAAATCTCTTAATTGCGAAGGATATGGGTGTTTCCAGGACCAGGGTTGAGAAACACTGGATTACAGTGATTATCATAACATCCCTTGCTCCCACTGTCACGTCTTTGGTGTCACCAATTAAGCATCTATATTAGAATAAAACGCGTAAGTGCTATTTATTTAATGGATTAATGCACATTATTAAACCAGTAAAATTGGAAAGTGTCAGGAATTCTGATGTGACGACACATCGGCCCGCTCCAGGTGTTAGCAGGGTCTTATCTCACGCCATATGAGCTGGATTTGTGGTTTCATGCTTCTGAGGAAGTGAGAAACACAGCAAACATCCTCAGTGTTGACTCAGTGAGTTAAACTGATGTAATAAATGTGATTTGTCAGAGCTGAGTGTTTAGGTAGGCAGTGCTGCGTCAGCTCCTGTAATAATGACGGGGGAATACTCGTTGGTGGTTGTGTATTCAGGGGCCCAGATGTTTTTTAGCTAACTTTGTAGATGTGTGTGTTTTGGTGCAGGAATGTGGAAATGGGCTATTCAACTTGGTGGAAAACTGGACCTGTGTGTGTGTGTGTGTGTGTGTGTGTGTGTGTGTGTGTGTGTAAAATTGAAATGATCAGTATCAGGTATTATATACAGTTTCGCTAGATGCGCTCAGTGTTTGATTGCCCTGAGCACATCATACCTGGAGTGGAAAGATTCACCAAATACTCAGAAACTTTATTTGCTCACATTTCCAGGGTCAGTTTGACCCTTCCTTACCACAGACCTTTTGCACAATTTGTAGGTTGTTTGGAGAAGTGTATATAAATCCATCAACCTGAATTCTGTGTTTCAGCACCAAAGAACAAACCATATTTTCAATATAATAATAACAACAATAATAATGACAATAACAATAATAATAATAATAATAATAATAGTAATAATAATAATAATGGTAGTATTAGTAATAATAGTAGTAATTATAGAAGTGGTAGTAGTAACTTTTATTTCCAAAATACATTTAAGAATAAAATTATGAGGACGTTATATACTTTCTTTTTTGAGTTTTATGTTCTGTGCTGGGTATGTTTTTATTTTCAGAACTTTTTTCAGAACAGTAACCTTTCAGCCCATTTACCCTGTCAGGCCAGAAGTTAATGGCGACCCCTCCTCACTAGGGCTGCAGTGATTGGTCGACACAGTGAAGCCATGACTAAGCCGATGCTGTGTTCCCAACTAGGTGGGAACAAATTGGTGAAAAGTTAATTTGAATGGTCAGCCAACGTCCTATTTCCCACCACAAAACTACAATAAGTATGAGATATGATTTCTTATTTTAACATAGCTACTTAAAAGCAAGATTTGCTAACCACAGTGTTCTTGATGTTTTTTGTTGGCTTTTGGTGAGACTGCTGTCATGGACTCATTCTCCCAGTCAATCATTGTGGGTGATGCTTGCCCTCATATGTGTCTCCTCCAAGCATGTTGAGCTTCAGTGATGTGTTAGCAGAAGTCTGAAAAAAGTTGAGCAGCTTCTTCTTCTTTTCTGCTTTGATCTAACAACAAAATGCTGTTAGATAAGCTACTGCCAAAGCGCGTTATGAACTGTTGCACCCCTAGTTTCAAGTCTTAAATATTTAAATGTAGGTAAAGCTAATCCTTAGGCTGGGTGTAAGACTGGATTACATTAACTAGATTATGCCATATCTCTCTTCCTTTGAATACAGGGCTCTGAAGTAAGTCGTAAACATTCAGTTTCCCTCCTCAGACAGTTACTAATCTATAATCCTGGCCCGTCAGCATGTCTTCATATATTTAGGGGTAGCCTTCAGAAGCTTTAAGAGCTTAAATCAGGGCTTAAATTGGGAAAAACTGACATTGCATGATTTTGCAATATTATAAATATACTGGAACTAGATATATGCTCCTATGATTTCTGTGATTACCCATAACTGACTCTTCAGCCTGAGTCTATGTTATTAGCATGGTGTTTGTACTGAGTGCATATGACCTTGTGACATACCTTTGAGCAGCCTGATGCCCACCTTTGCAGACTGCTGAACTTTTGATAACATTTGAACAAACTGAACTGGATCAGTGGCTTTATGGACAATTTCCATTGATGTCCTCAGAAGTCATAGTAAATTTAGCTGTTGTTCCACAGTTATTACAGCTATTCGATACGGCTCCATCATAATCTGATGAATTTCAGCTGTCATTTGTACTGACAAGGACTTCAAGGAGGTGGCATCACCAACTAGTGTTTTGGTGGTGTGAATCAGACATACCAATGCCCAAATTTAAATCATCACAAAGGTGACATAAAGAAACTGAAATTGAAAATTTGCCATGTTTTTACAGAGATGATTAGACAAGTCTTCACAGCATTAGCCTAGCATCTTCAAAATGGTAGGATATGTGAAAGACTAAACTTCCTCGATGTTGTTTAGATTAGTCAGCAAAGTGTCCTTAAATCAGCACTGCTGTGTGTGTGAGTGCCATGCATGTGCATATGTATTTTGAGAAGATTCACTTTAAGAGCCAACACAGAGGCAGTCCTGTGTAAGTCAGTGTGTGTACACATGAGGACATGAAGAGATGAAGGACAGATGGAGGGGGAGGGGTGTGTGTGTGTGTGTGTGAGAATCTCAGGAATGTGTCGAGCAAAGCAGTACCCTGGTTGCAAGCTGCCGGTGTGGTGATGGTCGTCCCCCTGCCAAGCTGGTTGTCTGATCAAGATTATGTCATTATTGTTTAGCTACAAGTCACGAGTTGGCACTTTTTTATAAAAAGTATTAAGTCTTAACAGAACTTATTTTTTAACAGACTAGCTTCTTATGTTTTGATTGTCAAGGTTCTAATCTAATGTTCAATTCAAGGGAATTACACCCATTTTCTCTACATGATAAAATGGTTAAGATGAGAACAGAGTCATTCAGAGTGGGTTTGGTGTGAGAAGCACTGTTTTAGAGAAACTTCCTAAGAATTGTTTACTGTGGTTGTGAATAAAAGCTCTACTGAATACGAACCTCTTAAAACCCCCACAGAAAGGGATTACACCTAATGGTTATAAATACATTACCTGGTATCTGAAACACTGTTTTGCTGTGGTTTTAAAGACACATAGTGCATCTGGAAAGTATTCACAGCGCTTCAGTGTTTTACGTTACAGCCTTATTCCAAAATTGATTCAATTCATTTTCTCCCCTCAGTGTTCTACACACAATACCCCACGATGACAAAGTGAGAAGTTTATTTAATACAAATAAAACATTTATATATATTATGTACATAAGTATTCACAGCCTTTTCCATGACCCTCAAAACCATCAGATGCATCTTGTTTCCAATGATCATTCTTGAGATGTTTCTACAACTTGATTGGAGAACACCTGTGGTACATTCAGTTGAATGGACATGATTTGGAAAGACACACACCTGTTTATATAAGGTTCCATAGATGACAGTGCATGTCAGAGCACAAACAAGGCCATCGAGTCTATGGAATTGTCTGTAGACCTCCCAGACAGGGTTGTATTTTGTCTGAGGAAGGGTACAGAAAACAATTCTGCTGCATCAAAGGTTCCAATGAGCACAGTGGCCTGAAGTCACCAGGACTCTTCATAGATCTGGCTGTCTGGCCAAAATGATTGATCATGGTAGGAGGGCCTTAGTCAGGGAGGTGACCAATAACCCAATGGTGACTTTAACAGAGCTCCATCGTTGGTCTCTGGAGGGAGGAGAACCTTCCAGAAGGACAACCATTTGTGCAGCACTCCACTAATCAGGCCTGTATGGTAGAGTGGGCAGATGGAAGCCACTTCTCATTAAAAGGCACATGACGGGCCAATCTGGTGTTTGCCTAAAGGCACCCAAAGGACTCTCACACCTTTAGAAACAAAAAGATTGAAGTCTTTGGCCTCACAACCAAGCATCATGTCTGGAGGAAACCAGGCACTGCTCATCACTTAGCCAATACCATTCCCACTGTGGTAGCATCATGCTGTGGGGATGTTTTTCTGCTGCATGAAATGGGAGACTAGTCAGGGTTGAGGGAAAGATGACTGCAGTGATGTACAGAGACATTCTTGATGATAACCTGCTCCAGAGAGCGTGCAGGAACTCAGAGTGGGATGAAGGCTTACCTTCCAACTGCACAACGACCCTTAGCACAGAGGCAAGATAACAAAGGTGTGGCTTCAGGACAAGTCTATGAATGTCCTTGAGTGGCCCAGCCAGAGCCTAGACTTAAATCTGACTGAACATCTCTGGAAATATCTAAAAATGGCTGTGCACTGACTCTCCACATCCAGTCTGATAGAGCTTGAGAGTTTCTGCAAAGAAGAATGGGGGACAGTTCTCCAAAACAGGTGTGTCAAACCTCATTCTGAACACAGTATTGAGCAAAGGCTATAAATATTTATGTATATATTTTTGTATTTTATTATTATTTTTTTTATATAACTTTGTAAGGATTTCAAACCAGATTTTCTCCCTTTGTCATTGTGGGATATTATGTGTAGAATTTAGGGAATGTTTATTTAATCTATTTTGAAATGAGGCTGTAAAATAAAATGTGCAAAAAGTGAAGTGCTGTGAATGGTTTCTGGATGTACTGTATTTTCCTCAGATGCTCAGATGAACTGAATGTAACAGAACTTGCTTCACATTAATAGAATTTATTGTAATGTTTCTGCAGACAGATAATTTATATAAACTGAACTTGGTGCTGAATAAATTGACTGATTGAGTCACATTAGATGTGTCCATCAAACTGATGCAGAGCAGCTAAAGGGGAAGCCTCTCCTGTTACCTGGCAGCCTTTCCACCTTGGTCGGGCTTGTTGAAAGCTCCTGAACTCTACACCAGCACACGTCTCAGCCTAGGTCTGAGTGTTATGATAGGAACCAATCTCTTGTTGTATTTGTGCAGGTGGGTGTGGAATTCTGCCCACGAGCATGTGCTGCACTTCTGTCCAAATAAATAGTGCCAGCAGAAGTCTAGAGCCAGCTTAACTGTCCAGTCTGGGTTAAATGTGGGGCAGGGATATCATTGAATGTTTATAAACCGTTATGAGAGATGTGATAAAGTGTTTTTGGGACATTGTAAGAATAACTTTGCCCTGGCTGAACAGATTCAGATATTCTGTGGCAGTAGTTTGGAGAACTTTGTGACCTCCATGAAAGGGCACAGAGTTCACTGACATGTAAATACACTTTTGTAATCCATAGTTCTAAATTTCTTAGAAGATGAATTCCAGGAGTTTATGAAGACCGGGTCAAGATTGCTCAAATTTAGTGTTGCAGTATTTCCAAATATTAGTGCAGTGTAATAAGCATGAAAGAAGTTAAAAGGTTAGCATAATAAAGTTCATAAGGTGGGCAGTGAGAGTTTTGTGATGTTACACTGAAGACCAGTTGACTTGTACTGGGGTGATGGATGGGACTGATCTGCAAAATTCTTATTTAACTGTGCAATTTATGACTGATAGCAAGTGCACATTCAAGAGGTTGCAAATTCCATTATTTTGCATCTATAACCGTTCCCTAATTGGTGCTGAAATAAGGACCATCATTATTTGGGATCAGCTGTGGCTGCTGGTGGTTAGGGAACCAGCCCTGTGACTGGAAGGTCGCTGGTTCGAATCCCTGAACTGGCAGGACATGACTGAAGTGCCCTTGAGCAAGACACTGAACTCCCAGCTGCTCCCCGGGCATTGAGGATAGTGCTGCCCACGGCTCAGGGCACGTGTGTTCACTGTCCCCTGGTGTGTGAATTCACTAGTGTGTATGTGTGTACCACTGTATGTGGATGGGTTAAATGTGGAGGATTAATTTCCGTATGTGCAAAACACAGTGAGTTAAAAAAGTATAATTACCAATTACCATTACTTACGTAGCAGTGGATAGTGTCATATATTATCCCTAAATATGGCTTGGTAGCTTGTGTAGTTAAATTTCATGCAAATTGTAAAAAGTTATAAATATTTATATATCCTATCTGCCTGTTTTGTCCACATTGAATTACTATGTAATCAATCTAGATGATCTGTGTCAATATTAACATTGGAACATACTGATGATTTGTGTTGGTGTAGGATTTCCAGTTCACTGCATCCCTGATCCCCGATTCACTTTCTGCATAGGCATATTCACCCTATACCAGTTTAACCCCGCCCCTTCAGCCTACACCAGTTTAGCCCCACCCCTTCAGCCTACACCAGTTTTTAAAAGGTGCAAACCACACAACACACCCTCACTCTTCTTTATGCTCTCAGTTAGCTGAACATGGTCTACAGTTGCCAGTAGTGCAGCAGAGTCAGAAAGGGACTTTTACTGTAGTGTGTGTTGCTCTTAACATTTGCATAACCTGCTGATTAGGAATACAACACCACAGAACACACCTTTTAGCAAGTTTTAGCACAGGCAGGGCTGAAGCCCTGTAAGTGCTGTAGATTTGCTGTATGATTTAATATATACTTTTTAATGTTATTGATTATTTTAGTGGTAACCAATTAGATTGGTGGAAGTGGCTTCCCTGAGTCTCAGAATCATTTTTGTTTCAAAAGAAACTGTAAATTGCATGTACCATTGTTGTCCTACGCTGCTGCTCTGTTTACACAATGCTAAGCAGCATATATCAAGAATCTGGACGGCTCATGAGAGGGATTTTATGTTCAGCCACATGTTTTTCAGTCATTGGTGAAAAAACACAACTGTGCTGCTGGATGACCAGACTTATGATTGGTGTACCATGCGAATAACAAGATGAATGATTGGTCTTCTCGATAAACACAGAAAATGTTTTATTTATAATTTCAAACTCCTGTAATTTCACACTAAATCACCAAGATTTGATTTGGAAATCTGATTTTCTTTTAAGGGCCCTGATCTGTGAATGGTTGCGACAAAAGCTTCCAATGTTACTAATTGATTTCTGTGTCGACAGTGACACAGATGACCTCAGAGGGTTAATTCACCCTGAAGACTTACTGTACACCACCTGACATGCTTCTGTTGTGTTCTTCAGTACAGTGGACTGACAGGTTTTTTTCCCCTTTCCTGTTCTTTGCCTTCACATCGTCTTTGCTATAGCAACAGGCAGAGACGAGATTAGAAAAAGACGAGGGAAAAAAATGATGGCAAATTGTGAGACCAAAACTCTGGGGGAAAGACTTCTCAAAAGAAGGAGGAAAAAGAGAGATGAAAGTGGAGGAAGACAGTAGATGAAAGCCTGGTGGATGAATGTGGAGGTGGGGCTTGTGTGGGCAGGGGCCGGTCCCTCCCTCAGGCTTTTAATAGGAAGGGTTTTGTATGAACTGTCATTTGTTTCCTAAGGGAACACGCTGCTTGTTATTCACCCTCTGCTGGAGGGTGTGAAGCAGAGAACACACACTGAAGAGATCAGTACAAGAACTTGTGTTCTTAAGAACCAGCTTGAGTATGACTCTACACTCTTAAGTAGAGAGACAATTCTGGGGATTCTGAGCCTTCTCTTTCTTTCTCCCAGTTTATGCATTTTACTTAAAAGTTACCAAAATCTGAATCACAAATGTTTATTGCAACTATAATGAAGACAAAACTTGGGTTTCTGAAGTTGGAGCTCAGGTGCAGAGCAGTGCAGTGACCAAAGACATCACTGCACTGCAGGGCAAAATCAACACTGATCATAATCAGAGAAGCTGTACACATCGGACAGGAGCGATGGAGTGGAGCAAAGCCTTGTGCTGTTTTTATTGTATGATGTGGATGTTCTAGCTAGTGGGGGAACTGGAAAATACTACACAGGGGAGAAAATGGGGAAAATCCCCAAAATAAAAGCATAAACATTCATGGTTTCTAACTGACATCTGGAACAGTTATTTGATATGTCTGTAGATTTTGTTTCAACATACCAGCATAGACAGCATCTTGAAGGCTTTGCAATGGGAGTGATGCTACAAACGCAGGCTTGACGTAAGGATAATGTTATAGTGCTTGGAAAGGTAACATAAAGGCATAAACTGATATGCTGATGTATTTTTTAGGGGACAGTGGACACTACACTAAAATATCTGTGAAACTAATCAGTTAAATGTTAATATACCACAGAAATACACACGACTACAAGTCCTGTGTCGGTATGTCAGGATAACTCTGGGGGGCCAAATCAAACACCCTCATGGGCCCCACATTGGGCAGTCTACTCCTGATATTCTGTAGATGTTGGAGTTTAAAAATTCCTCCCAGACACTTTGTTCTTGCTGTAGCTGAATGGGCTTGCGCTCATGGAGAATGTTGCTATGCTGCCAGAGTGCCTCTTCACCTGATACCTGAGACTCCAGTGTGAAAATGGAGAACCACAGGAAGAAAGAAGGCATATGCAAGCCTAATTTTAGTGTCATGCTCTCAATTGAAGTGTATTGACAGTGTATAGTTGCTGATGCACTATGTCCAAAAGTATCCAGACAGCTCTGCTAATGAATGAGTTCAACTGCTTTTATGGTGCCCAAAAACCCAGTTGCCAATAGAAGAGGATGCACTGGAGCAGCCTTGAGCTGCTTGAGGAACGCAATGTGACTAACAATTCATGACAAAACAATACAGTATGTTTTTCCTGGTGTTCTGTGGTGTTTCAGCAATTCAAAGAACACTAATTAATTACAAATATAGTTTTATCTTTTCATGCTGTCCCCCCCAACACCAGGCTGTGAAGCAGTGTAGCGCACACTTTGACTTGATGGAGTTACTGCCAAGCTTGATCAGTACTGCCACTCTGAAACACATGCAGTCAATCCTACTCACAGCAATGTTCTAAGTAGTAGAGGCCTTCGCTGCACCAAAACTGGGACTACTGCCCTTGAGTTCGTAAGCAAATCTAATCTAAAAAACAGGTAGTGCAGAGTCAAAGGACGGAACAAAATGGTAAACATCTTGGTAGGCCTCATGATCTTCCTATGAAAGATTGTTCAGTATGTGCGTGATTGTGTTTGGTAATGCGTTGGTAGTGTTGCACAATTAGCAGCCAGGGTGGAGGAGCCTCCCTCACATTCTAGCTCAGCATCGTTCTTCCTGCTAAAAGCCACTCAGGGCTTTTTTAGCAGAGTGTTTTGAGCCTGTAAGGTTAGTTCCTGTAATAAAGAAGAGGAACGTGGAATTGCCTTGTCAGGAGTGCTTTCTGACTCATGTTAGTTCACTCTGATGGACTGAAATCTCTGAATTTAAACAGTTTTTTAGCACAGCTTTTTACTCAACATCAGGTCTACTTATTTTAATGCTTCTCTTCTAATATCTACAGCAGTGCTTCTCAAAACTTTAAGACCATGTACCACCTATGATCAAACTAAAACCTCCCATGTACCACCTACAGTTGTTGACATTTCTACATTCTATAACTACATTTCAGAGGAAGATATGTACCACACACACAGTAGGTTGGATGTGGCCTCCACACATCATATAGGTTGTGCCTCTTGCCATTGTCTATTTCCAGTTGTGTGGGGCTGGCCCACTTTTTTAAACCTGCAAGCTAGCACTGTAGGATGTTTAATTACTATTTCTGGTAAAAACAGTACAATGTATTGAACTGTGAAGTTTACATGGCATTTCATTTTTCAGCTATTAAACATAACTGGTTACCACAATAGTTTCTGTATTAGGATTATCATGTGTAGTGGAGTTCCAGAGGGTTCTACTGCAGGGTCCATGAAACTGATGTTAATGATTATGGTAGTGTAGTTATGAGAGTGTAGAATTGAAGTGTGAGCTTACATACAGGGTCTAATAGTGAATCACAGAACACAAACATATACTGTTATTAAAATGTAAACTTTTTTAATGCTAAATATTTAGGCCATGCCACAGATTTTCTGAGGTCATCTGGTGTAACACCTCGGGACACTTTGTGTTTCAGAACCACTGATGAATTTACTCTAATAAATTGAAAAAATGATTTTGGTCTTTTCTCTTGAGAGATCTTTGCTACTATTTTCTTCATAGTTTCTCTCTGTTGGACTTAAGTTGGGTGGGACTATTGTGCCTCACAAGCGGCTTCATAAGTTATTAGGGGTAAATATAAGTTTCGGACATGAACATTCACTCGAGTCATAATTTCTAGTGGGAAATTTGGAGATCATTTTGATACAAAAGTTGAAGTGACCTTCAGCCTTTTAACATGAAAGCAGGAGAAAACAAACCTTGCGTCCACCATTTTTCATGTTCCTCCAACAACAAAGCCCACATAACATGCTCATAATTCCGTCTTCGCAAGTAGGATCTTCAGCATAAATTTGCCACATCTTGCATCAGATCAGCTAAAGGACCAATCAGAGCAGTATGTATGTGTTTAGGTCACCCTCCCTCAGTTCCTCTAGATCAAGGGTGTCAAACCAGCTCATAAATGGGCCAAACTGAAGCTCATGTGATCATTTCTTCAAAAATCTGATCACATGAGCTTCAGTTTGGCTTGAATGAATACCTGCAGCCACAGGTTGGCTGACTGAGTGCACCTGCTTCCCCCAACTCGGTCATACTGACCACAAATGTTTAAGCTCTGTGTGCTCATTTAAACTCTATTCGTTTAAGTTTTAAGACAACACTCCTGTGACTTTTACCTGGTTATTCACTAAAATGTTTTGGTAATTGAGGAGGAGGGTCTTTAAATTGAACCAGAAATCAAATTGGCCTGTCTTCAAAAAAAATATCCAAACTTTATTCATAAAATAATACTCGTATACAATCTTACACCAATCCCCTTCAGAGCAGTCCCTTTGAGCTGCCTCACACTTCTCCCAACATTTATGCCACAGTCAGAAGCAGCGCTGGAGCACCTCTTTTGAGACGGCCTGCAGCTGGTCTGATACATTCTGCATGATGTCTTCTCTGAACTGAAATCTGGTCCATTTCAGGGGCATTTTCAATCGCCAAGCTTCACAAAAAATGGTTGCATTTCCCCCAAGTTTTTCTGTAATTTTTCTCAAAAAAAAAAAAAAAAATCCAACCGCACTCACACTTCCTCACTCATTGGTGGTCTGCCGGTGACTGACAGCTTCTGCAGGTGGGAAACAATTCAAGCATGCACATTAGGACCTCTACCCATGTGCACCTACCTTCATTTGTTAATGGACAAAAATGATGGTTGGATATTTTTGAACACACCTCGTATATTATATTGGTTGTTTTCTCTGCTCAAATAAAGCATGATGATCTAATGTTTGACCTTCCCCTTCCACCACCTATCCTGGAGAGCAAATACACTTTAAGTAACAAATTTAGTCTTTGTATGTGAATGGGAATGAGGCAGGGTATGGGTGGCTGTTCGTGCTGTTGGATATGGGTGTGATTGGATTAGGTCTGGGCAATTCGTTGGTGTAGGGGTTCTGAATGTCAGGTTCTATTAATGTTGAGTAGTACAGAGTTGCATTGTACATGACTGCTCATCTTAAGTTAAATTATTTATTTTTTCAATTAAAAATTCAATTAGGTTTTCTTTTGCTGCATATATGCATATCCATAACTTCTGCAGCTGTTGGGTGAGAGCAGCTAAAATAAGAAAAAGCTAAATACCAAATACAATCCGAATTGTTACTTTTAGGAATGCTTGTGTCTTGTGTGATGGTGTGAGGAAACAATATTTTCTTCCATCTGGTTGTTTGGCTAAGGCTAAGTCCTAAGGAAAGGTGCTGAAGAGGGTTGATGAACAGGATGTGATGGGCCAGTGATGATGTTCTCAGCATGCTTTCCTGATTCTGGAAGTGTGTAAGTTAAGCATTGTGGACAGATGAACACTGTTGGTTTTCTCAGCAGATGTGATCATACATGCTGGAATTTGATTATGTTCTGTTTGCTAATAGAGTTGCACCAGACTGTGGTGGAGGTGTTAATGACCCTATGGCAGATGTTTAGAACTGGGACTTGTTAAACTTCTTCACCTGTGAAGTTTTCTAGGGGTGATAATTACAGGAGTTTTCAATATTAAGTACTTATTTTAACATTGAGTAGGGAATTCCTTGCGGGAAAACTGAGAAAGGCATGTTAAAAACGGTAGGACTGAGGACTATCTTCCCCCATGATAAGAAACTATGATCGTTACAAGCCTGATTTGTATTGTCTGTGACTAATCTGTGTTTTCAAGGCCATTTGGGTGCAGCTGTGTGGATTAGATTGTTGTTGGTGTCAGTGGTAGTGGTTAGTTTAATGCTGTAAGTTGTGTGATGCTTCACTGCATGAATGAACAGTCTGACCTGGAGATAAGATGCCGGACGTGACTTATTGTCTAAGGGTCATTATCTGTCTCTGAGCCTTATACACACGCACATGCATTCTCTATCAATCTGGCATTATCTCTGTTTATTCTTTCTGAGCAACCACATTCATTGTGTTACAGCAGTATCCGCTTTAGGGTAAACTGTGTCCTCAAACTTCATGATTATTATAGTGTGTATGAACAATTATTTGAACACAAGAAAAGAATTCAGATGAGACATTTCCCATGAACTTCTATATACTTCCATACAACGATAGAAGACCTAATGCCCATCAGAACATTACAAACTGTACGCTGCTCATTGCACAAATTGCACCATTTGCACAGTTCACTGGTGATTTCAGATATGTCACTAGAATAATAAGCAGACCACTAAGTATATATGTATGTGTGTATATGCATATAAATGTGTATATATACAGTACATTTATGTACACTGTGTTTGATACCTAAACGCTTGAGTAGTTGAGTCCCTGTTTTACTGTTATTGCACACTATTGACATTTGCACTCTTTTTATATTGCATATAGATTTTTTGCTCCTTTTTTATTCCTTTTGAATTTTATAAGGCAACAGATACAGACTCTACAGCTTATACCATAATACAGAGTAAGAATGTCATTGCACACTGTAACTACTTGTTCCTCAGTGTATCTGAATAAATCTTGAATGTTGAAATATAATGTATTTTTAATAATAAAATGTTTCCATATTTAAGGATCTGTAAAATAAGAAGAGCTAGCACTGTGAAGTACTGTATACCGTGATTCCATAAAACCTTGATATTTTCTGAGATTGTCATCTGGAGTGTTACAACCCTAATTGGTGGTGTTATTTCGCATGGGCTATGACCTAAAATCTCAGTGTTCAAATTTCAGAATGAAAGTTGTGAGAAGGAATGTATTTTGAATTTATTGTTATAATTTTTCTTGCCAGTCTGATCATTGCAAATATTTTATTATTGCATTTATTCAACTCATGAACACTCTGGGTGATTTCTAACAGGCATAAATGGAAAAAATAGGTTGGCCTAGTAATTTGTTTATACATATTCAAATTCATACAATTATCTAAATTCTCTTAAATTTTACATTTCAGAAGCAAGAAAATACTGCGATGGAAAACATACCACTAAATTGGCCTAGGGTTGAAAAGAGGAACTATAAGTAGTTAAATATGCTCACTTCAGATTTACAGTGTATCCACGGATACTGAGTCTTTGTTTCTGTACTCTCAGTTCATTTTATCAGGAACAAATACCACACAGGATTGCTTTGTAGTTCTGTAATTACAGACAGTAGTCCGTCTGTTGCTCTGAATACATTTACTAGAATTTTTTTTAACATGTTCAGTGGGCATGACCACCACAGAGCAGGTATTATGTGGGTGGTGGGTCACTTTCAGCACTGCAGTGACTGGTATGAGTGGGTCAGACAAAGCAGTCCGGCTGGAGTGTACATATATCATACATATATATAGCAGACATTCGAGCAGAAAGTCCATCCTCAGTATAATATATGGTATGTGATATGCTTGCATTATTTATCACGATAATGACAAAAAAATATTTTCCTTGTTTATATGCGTAAGTAGTTTCTCTTTCACAGATGACTTTTGCACAGTACTGTATGTTGCTTGCAGTCAGCTCCCTTAACAATGACTTGTTTCAGCTGAAATGATTTTAACGTGAACCTAATCAGTGATAGATAACTGGGTTCATCTCAATAATGGGCTACAGATGACTTGCAGGTTCTGTGTAATGATTTACCTCTGTTTACCCTAACTTACCCCCCTCCTGTTTTCTGTCTGTGTGTGTTTGCCCTGTAGGCAAGTTACCCAGCCTGGGAGGACTTTGTCACGAAAGGGGCGAAGCTGCAGTCCCAGTTAAGGTAAGAGCCAGCTCCTCCTTTTTCCCTGTGCACCAAACATAGGCAGGGGAGGAAGATTATGATAATCCTTACAATGTTTCAAAATGCTGGATACTTGGGCAGTTGCAGCCAAAGGCTAGGTGTTGGTATGCCTTTCTCTGTTTCTTTGTGAACTTCTTGAGGGATTCTACATAGGACAGAGACAATGAGAAGAAAAAATTGTGGGAGTAAGGGAAAGTCTGGACAGGTAGGAGTGACTTGGCTAAAAATTGAGAGCCCAACTGATCTCTGACCCCAGATACAGTCAGTCAAGTCATGTTTGGTATGAGTTGTAGTGAGTTTAGCTGCAGTGGAGCTGCACACGTGTACATTCTCTCTTGAAATGTTGGCCCCCCAGTGCTCTGTTTTATGCTCAGACTCTCTGTAATAAATTCTGAGTATTTTGCTGTCGTTGTTTTAACTTCTCTTGATCTGTGGGATCTGCAGGTTTTACCCTTGAATGGGTGGAAATTGAAATTTGTCCTGAGTTTGCAGTTGGTAATAGACAAAGCTCCCCTCTGAGACTGAAATCAGGAAAGGTCCCCCACACTAGTAACAGCATTTTTGTTCTTTTTGTCCAAAATGTCATTGATGATTAGCTGAGCAAATTTTTTTTAACCTGAGCAATCAGTTATCAGTTTGGTTTCCATGCTTTGAATGTTTGAAAACGTTTAGAAACCCATTACTCTGCCGAGTCGGACTCTGCTGCTACCATGTCTTTTAAGCTGCAACTCTGAATGGAGCTGACTGATAGTCGGAAACAACCGACCTCATGTATGCTGGAATTACACACTGGTGTTAAGGAGAAACATTTTTTTTAATTGGAGAGTTTCGGAAATAAAAAAAAGTTTGCTTAAAATATCAATTACATCGACTTACTGTACACACTATAAAAAACCCATTCATAAAGCATTCTCCACTCTGTGAAATAGGTATTTCATCTTAGCTAACACACGTACGCACGCACACACGCACGCACGCACGCACGCACGCACGCACGCACGCACACACATACACACACAGATGCTAATAAACATCCTATAAAACAGCAGTTTTAAGAAATGTAGCTTTTAAACTAAATGAATTAAATAAATTAGTCTGGATTGTCTCATTATATAAACTGTTGTGATAAGAAGTGGAAAGTGATTTTACTTCAGCATTAATTAGGAACGCATCTAAAGACTGAATTGGTATCAGGTGATAGCATTAAAAGACTTGGTTGGGGGGCAAAATAACTTAATTGGGAACATCCCTAATAAAGTCTATTCAAGTAACTAACTGTATGTAAAATTGAGTCAGGTGATGTTTTTTTATATGCATGGTTTTGAATGCATAATTTTGCATTAATGGATCAATCAATTTTTTTTTGTTTTACCAACCATCATCTCTGAACTGCTGAAACAAAGAAATATCTGTATCTTTTTAAGTGATCTTAACTGTTGTTTAAATAAAAGTCATGAGCTTTTCATTGTGACACCAACTCAATCATGTATGTATTAGAGTTAAATTAGCTTATTAAAGTTTGTTTATAAGCTTTTAAAGATTTAGTCTGTCACCATTAGGAAATGGATGTTGATTGGCCCTTGCAAATTTAAAAAAGAAAAAGCACAGATTTCCTATTTTTATAAAGAGGTGTATGCTTGGTACTCTAGTGCCAGGAACTGAGAGGTACACAGATACTGTGGTACTGTAGTGATACTGTACAGTACCCCCCCCCCCTTTGGCTGGGAAATGACAAAGTAAAGGTGCAAAAATGTATGCACCCCTGTACAGGAAACACTACAAGTCTGTCTCTTGCATTCTGGAAAACTAACGTGGAGCATCTGCAAACAGTTGCACACATGCTTAACTTGATTGAATGCTGAAGGAATCTGGAGCAGTGCCTCAGCGTTGACCCCTGGGTCACGACCGTTTACAGTCTGCTCACTCTCTGGCTGCTCTGTCCCCAAAGAGTAAACAGCAAACAGGATAATGACCCTCCCGAAGGTCCACTCCAGTCTTGCTGATAAACATCAAACACACTCCACTCACACACACAATTTACTGCTGGCTGCTTCACTGACTGGCCTGCTTCCATCTGACCTAAGTGGGGCTGCTGAGATCTGTCGGTGCTGTAAATGCACCAGTTTGCATATTCATGTTACTCTTTTTTTGTTTTGTTTGTTTTTCATATGGTACCAGCTCATTGCATCTAAACAATTTAAACAGCTCCAAACAAACATCAGTCGTCTCGAGGAGTGGTTAAAAATAGCACATGGGACAATTTTTGGGACTTTGAATGCTTTGGTGATTATTAAAGGCGTATTCTCACAGAGGCTGTTTTTCATGGATTAAGGAAACAGATGTGATATTGTGTAACTTTCACACTCCAGATTGTATTGCATCAGTACCTCACAGATCAGATTTTTGTCTCTGAGAAGGCTTTAGCTTCAGTGCATTAACATAACCCTTGGATGGTGTTTAAACGTTGAATTAACATTCTTTTTCTGTGATCAGGTCACAGATGAAAAGCAGGGCACATTCAGAGGTTAGTCAGAGATGGGTCTCAAACTCAATCAACAAAAACATAAACAAAATGTGTTTTCTACGCATCTGCGTTACCTGTGGTTTCATACTCATATTAAGGGCCATAGACTTGTGCATGGCTCAGGGGCCTCTTTTAGGAGCAGAGCGCTGTTGAAAGATAGGACTTTGTAGTCTGTATCACCTGATACCCCTGAGTTTTCTGATAAACTTGCACCAGCAGATCTCTCCACAGAAGAGGGGCTCTGAATAGACCTCTACAATAGCACTATTGACCCTGTTAGTGTCAGCCTCCTGGCACACAGTCTTATCCAGAGAGATGCACTCTGTCTAAGAGTTCTTTTTATGTCCTTTAGTTAAACAGGAGGACATGGAATAATTTGTATGTGCCATGTTACGGAAGGATGTTTTGTAAGATCATGTGATTTCTGTCATGAGGACTACATACAGTCTTAGATTTGAGAAATAATGTAATTCTCTTACATACATGCATACATACATGTACTTGTGTGTGTGTATGTGTGTGTATATGATTGACATCACGTTCTGCTGTGTGACATTTTGAGGAATGCAACAGTGCCGTGTGAAATTTGTGGTCTTTCTGGGTGTCGGTTGTTGGAAGTCTGCGGCTGTGTTAAGGCAGCTGCACTGCCCGGACATCAGACTCACCTCAGTCCTCTCTTCTTTCATCAATTCCACCTTCAGTTACCTGTGACAGACAACAAACGTTTTGAACTTCTTACTTAATATTTTTTGAACAACAAGAGATCTTGGAAATCTGATTATGGCAGTCAAATTCCAAGACAGTTCTGGTCTTCTTTGATGTGCTACATGACAACCTTCCCATTGGAAACAAACTTACCCTTGATCCAATATGGCGGCTTTCAAGATGGCAGCCATGTTCCAAACATAGCCTTAAAGATAAGCCCCCTCATCCATTACTTGCTGGGGGAATTCAGTTGTCATTTTCCCTTTTGTTTCTGAAATTAAAGGGTGTTCTGTGTCTTTTGACTCATCCTGTAGTATTAAAAACAATAGTGTGCCTTTTTTGTAATCTAAGGCCAGTAATAAGATTCTAAAGAGAGCCACCTGCCTAAGAGGCTAAGAAGTATGTAAGCAACGTAAGGTTTATCGTTATATAGATTATTATACAACTTTACTTTTACTTGAAGTCCCCTGAAGTCCCTATTTTTAGTGCATACACTGGAAGTATTCAGACTTCTTACAATGGCTTGCTCCTCTTAGCCTGGAGTGTTTGAATCTACGAAATTGAGATTTTAATTTTGGAGGGCTATTTTCAAATCATTTCTTTAATTTGAGTTTTCTTTAATGAGTTTTGCTCAGTGTGGCAATTTTGACGTTGGTGTAGAATAGTTTGGCATGCCATATGGGAGGATGGATAAAGTCAGTACCTGCTTGTTTAGATGCATTGTGAAAGAATGCAGAGGGGGCTTTCACAGACTGATGACACATTTTTGTGCTTGTTTGTTCAGGAGCTTGTTGAACTCTTCTTTAGTCCTACAGATGTTTCGCTGGCTGATGCCCTACTGACCTGCCTTGAATGTTTTCGCTCTCTCAGAGGAACATTAGCATGTTTAACATGATCAAATGACTCTTGTATATACATTCCACACACACATACACACACACACACACACACACACACACTGTATGTGGATTCTTGCTCCTCCAGCATTTCTTCTGAAATCAAGGCTAGTTGTCAGAACTTTGTCCCTTTTTATTGAAGTAACAGCCTCTACTCTTTACGGATGAGTTAACATTAGATGTTGAAAGAGGCTTTGATTACTTTCAGTCTTAAGAGCATAAGGTCAGTTACTGATGTTCATCCCAAATTCATCTGCTAAAAACATGGATGAGTGAGAAATGCAAAGAATAATAAACAGACCACCATTTGCCTTTTTATCATGTTAGTCTTTACTACAGGTAATATTTTAAATAAATTAAATTTGGCTTTTATCTGTCTGTCCAGGAGATTGTGCTCTTGCGATTACATGAATCCTCAGAATTCACCAGGACTCCCACTTAGTGCATGATTTCCCACCCTAAGCATGTAAATCTGTGAAGCTCTTTCACAGTTAATTGTTCAAACTAAAACACACCTGCACTAAACACACTAATGAATGTGCTGCTAATGATGCAGCACTATTTTACACACCGCTTGGCATGGTACGGTGTGTTTTGGGGTGGCTCCACCCACACACTTGGAAGCATCTGATTTTTAATCTAAGAAGCCACAGCTATTAGATTTCTGTTGGCAGCCCTCAGAGCATGTATACCTGTTTTTCAGACAGGTAGTGATGGAGACTCAAACTGGTATAATCCATAAATGCCATTTTCTGTCACTGATGGCACGTACAGCCTATTAAAGAGCAATAAACTGCACTTTGAGTGGTTAAATGTCTTTATATAATATCAACATAAGTAAAATAAACACTTTTATTATACAACATTGAACTGATCATTCATTTAAAGGGTTCTGTTTGTTAAATGAAAAGATTCTCTTTCAGTAAACAATATCAAGGTCAGTGTAAATGTTTGAAATCATGTTCATAAATTGATAAATCCGTAACACAATTATTGTGGCAGGCCTACATGCCATACATAAATACAAGGATTTGTTTATCATGTTGATAAAGAAGTCCTTAGTGCTCGAGCTGCCACTGATAGATGCTAATAAATACAGACAGGATTCTTGCTGTACTCACTGTAATGTGACCTATTGGACTTTGTTACATTTATGACCTTCCAACATTTTAAATGCCTCTGCCCTCAAAGTGCTTGCCCCAGGAAACTCGTAGAAGGAAATATTCTTCTCAAACCAGTCACATTGTGCTTTAGAGATGCAGTATCACTGTTTGAGGACAGTAGGCATGTTTATGACGTGTGGTTTCTTTAAAGTGTCTATCCAACTGAAATGTGTCCCTGTGTTTCTTAGGACGACCATCATCGTAACCAGCTCATTTCTTGATGCCTTCCAGAAGGTGGCCGACATTGCGACTGGAACTCGTGGTGAGGAGCTTCATATTCTCTCATTTTCTATTTGCTCTCTTTCTCGCTCTCGCTGTGTGATGAGGCTTTTCAGGTATGTTATGACGAGCAACCAGAATAGGCTTAACTATTTTAAGTGAAAAGTGTTGGACTTACCTCGGGTGGAACCAGTTTCCTTCAATAATTTGTTGAATTCACTGTTAGCAAGAGGTATGCCAAACTGTCCTAGAAGTGTAAATAAATTCCCTCATTTAATTTTTTCCAGTTCAATATTAAACATGCCGTTTTAGTTATTGTGCCTCTAAAAGTTTCTTTGAACTATTTAGAAGCTAGCAAGCAATATGCCCTTGCGTGTTTCCCTGTGTTTTTCATGCAGCCTCATTTTCAACCTAAGTCTCCAGTCTTTAACACCTCCAGTAAAATCCAGTAAAGTCCACCTCATAAAGCAAAGCCTTAAGGTGATGGACGTGTCTCTACGTGTTTTCTCAGAGCAAAGCACATAATGGGGAAAAAAACCCAGTGGCTTTAGTGGCAGGTTGAAAAGATGTGGAAATAGCCAAAAAATTAGAAAAGAAGGCTTCATTCGGAACTGACTGGCCTGAACTGTTGAAATGCACCCACACTAAAGCCAATCCATTCATCCATCCATCATCTTTGTTGTCTTCCACATAACAGAAAAGCAGAACTCCACCATTAATGTTGCTCCAGCTATTTTCAGGCTCATTTTCAGCAGTTTCTGTAAAATGCAGTCAAGTCAGTTTATTTGGAGTTTAGTGTTTACTTTTGCAAACAATGGGATCATCTTGACTTATCAGGTTTTAGTTGTGTGCTATGGCTCGTGCAGAAACACAGCGAGCTGATCTGTTACCTGCTCTCAAAAGTCTTAAGAACTTAAAACACCATGCAGCAAGATGAAGCTGCCTCTCGTATTCATGTAGTGGAAAATAATGTCATCACACACCTTCGGGCTAGGTATCGTCCTCTGTGTGGACAATGGAATGAGGCATGGTTGCTTCACAATGGCTTAGATCACATTGCAGTGTTCTGCTCTTCACTAAGGTGACCTTTTAATTTCTTATTAGCTTCCTCATTTAGGCAGCGTTGATTCATAGCTTCATCATTTGCCATCATGTAAATCTCTGGGCATGAATTCACACAATAAGATCACGTGTTCGCTATTTTAAGTTGGGTCTTGGAGGTATTTTTTATTTTGCCTTAGCTGAATTTAACCAATTTGTGATAACACCACTGTATATTATTTTTCTCTGGAACATTTAGCTGCCAAACAAATTGCTCCACAACTTTATCTTTACAGCCTAATTTCAGAGAACCCTAAATTGCATTGGCAAGCATGGCATCAAAAAGGGAATCCTTCTGATTTCAGGGGGGGTCATCAAATATTGATTCAAACCAGCAGACCAACAAACCTCTGGTTGGCAAAATCTTGTCCATAATCATTATTTTTTATGATTCATTTCTGTTAATACATTTTTATTCCTGTCATCAAAATCTGCACATTTCTTCATTAGAGAAAATATCTCCGCTTTGAAAGTTGCTGTACACACTGTAATGCCTACTGTAATACTGTGTAAATTGTAACCTGTATGCAGAAATGCTGCACAGCAACACATTTCACAACCATGATTTGCAGTCAGTGAGCACCACCTCTTCCTATGCCTGGAGAGGATTAATCTGCAGCACCTGTTCCTGTAAAAAACGCTTTAAAAAAAGGAGTGTACAAGTGAAGAGCATTTTAAAGATTTACCTGCCTGTGGTATCACCACGCCTTAATGTGCACAGTGAGACGCGTCCTAGCCCTACCATGTCAAACCTGCCTGACAGTTTGAAGGTACTGTTCAGAGGAGCTGGTTTTGCAAAGAGAAAGAGAAAGGGGTGTAATCTGCAGTTACTCCAGTTGTTCTGTATGTGATCTGTATGGGTTTGTGTTTGTTTTGATGTGGTGAGTCTGTGTGTATCTGTGTAATCAATATATTTTTTGTCCTAATAAGAGGAAAGATGGAGATGGTACTACTTTAAAATAAGACTACTGTTGATTTAGGTGTATTATTGTTTTTAAAGAAACACCTTACATATAATTTGGCAGTTAGAGCAGAGATAAAACAGGCAGTGAATAGTGAGCTACATTCATCTCCGCTGTTAAAGCTCAGCTGCTTCTGCTTCCTTTTCTTCCCTTCCCGTCTCTATCAGTCAGTGTTACAGCTTCAGCAGATCATTCTCAATCTGTTTCTGCTATTGATCCCCAATCAGGGGCATTCTTTTACTCACTAATCATCTGACCTTTTCATTTCATTCAGTTTTATCTTCTCGGATGCTTTATGTTCATTTATTAAGGAGTTATTAATGCTTATAAATGCAAAAATTGTGTGATCTAATAATAATAAAACTGGAGTGGTTTGTTTGAGTGTCGTCCAAGAACCAAACCATTTCTAAACAGTCTTGTGTAAATTATGTCGTAGAAATATTGCAATCAAAGAAGCAGCTTTATTTCACCATCTCAAGCAACATAATCCAGTAGTTTGCTGAGTCAGTAAAACACCACCAAGAGAATACTTATTTTATACGTTTGTATGCACTGACTGTCCGAAAAAGGTCACCATCGGGATTTAACTAAGCAAATAGGTAAGAGCCTCCTGTTGGATAATTACTGCATGGGTGATTATGTTTCAGTTGGCAACAATTTAACCCTAATGGATTCAGTGAGGAGCTTCTCATTTGTTAAACAACTATGTTGAAACACACCACCTGTGGTCATGGAAAAGATGTTCATCTGTTTCAGAAGGGTCAAATTATTGGAATCAAGCAGAGAAGACCTCTACAGAGAGACTGAAACTACTAAGCTTGTATTAAGAACTGTCCAACGCATTATTAAAAAAGGACAGTCAGGAAACATCTTCAAGAAAGGAACATGGTCGGAAAAAAACCTGGAATGATTCTGATCAGCTTAAACTTACTGAAATCAAATCATAGATAAACAAGAGTAGACCTCAGGGATAAGTTTAATAGTGAAAGTAAGAGAACTTCCACACGCACAGGGAGATCAAGAAAACCAATGGTCAGTGAGGCTGACCAGCAAAAACGGCTTCAATTTACTAGGTAGAATAATGGCCCTGTTCCACAGTGATGGGCGCATCAGGGATAGAAGAGAGGCTGCTGAAGTGGTGCACCCATCATGCCTAGTGCCAATCCTGTGGGGCCAGTGATGTGATCTGGGGTTGCTGTAGTTGGTCAGATACGGGTTCAGCAACTTGATGTGCCCAAAGAAAGAGGTCAGCTGACTACCCGAATTTACTGAACATCCACGTTATTCCATCAGTGGATTTTTTTCGTCCCTGATAGCAAGTACATATTCCGAAATGACAATGAGACATAATTTTCACATTCCGTGTTGTTACGCAAATTGGTTTTAAGTGTCATACTGATTACATCTTTTGTTTTTCAATTAAAACCATGGGTGGTATAATGGGAATCTCTACTGCTGAAAGGCATCAAATAGTGCAATATCTTGGACAAGGTGTGAAAACTTTCGATATTTTTCACAAACACTGAAGTGTGATCATCGTACTGTGAAGAGATGTGTGACTGATTCAGAACACAGAGGGGGTTCGTTCAGATAAAGGCATAATGAGGAAGGTTTCTGATGGACATATTTATCACATTAAGAGAGCAGCTGTTAAAATGCCATTACGAAGCAACAAACACATATTTGAAGCTTCAGTTGTGCATAAATGAACTATTCTGTAGTGATCCCAGACATACACAAACACAAATTCCCAAAAGATCTTGTTTACTGATGAGTGCCGTGCAACCCTGGATGGTCCAGATTGATGGAGTAGTGGATGATGGGTGGATGACCACCACATCCCAACAAGACCTCAGCAAGTAGGTGGCAGAGTCATGATTTGGTCCAGAATCATGGAGAGAGAGCTTGTAGGTCCCTTTACACTCCCTGAAGGTGTGATAATGACCTCAGCAAAGTATAGAGTTTCTGACTGACCTCTTTCTTCCAGGGTTCAAAAAAAGAACCATGTTTTCTGGTGCAAAATCATCTTCATCTCATACCTCTGTATCATTGGCTGCTCTGAGAGATGGTGTGGCCACCATCCTCCGCTGACCTCAACCCTGTTGAGATCTTTGGAGTGTTCTCAAGCAGAAGATCTATGAGCATGGGAGGCAGTTTACATCAAAACAGAAGCTCTGGGAGGCTGTTCTGACATCGTGCAAAGAAATTCAAGCAGAAACTGTCCAAAAACAAGTTCACTGGATAGAATGATTTCAAATGTTAAAATGTAACTCGGCCTGTAAATTGACTGTATTAATTGGCCATGTTATTGATTGAAATAGCTTTTGATTTCAGTAAATGAAGCCTTTTAATGTTGCAAATTCTACAAATTACCATTTTCAGTTTTTTACAACCTATAAAATGTTTTGAAATTCCATTGTGCATAATAGTTTGGAATGGTGTGTGTGTATGTATATATATGTGTGTGTGTATGTATGTGTGTATGTGTGAACTGAATTGTAAGTAAACCAATCTTAATCAGTCGCTGTTACAAATTGCAGTTGTAGTGTAACACAGTCAGGGCACTGGTGAAGAAATTACAGGCTGGTGTTTACTGCATATCCCCGTATAAAATCCAGATCTGTCCCTCAGATCCATCCTCAGATACGTCCTGATCAAATGTTTTGTTGTACCATTGTTAGTGTAGCAATATTAACAACTATATTGACTTGCCAGCCTGCAGTTTTAGAAGTCTGAGGAAACTTGTTTGGTCCAGAGTTAGTCACGGCTGAGACCTCATGACAAAGAAAGAGATGCTGACCGAGTGTTTCATTCACTTCTGTTTCCTGCATGTCATATGTTTTTCAGATGGGTTGCTGTTCTCATATTTGTTGTGTAATGCTTGTGGACGACACCCCTTCTAATGCGAAGTCCTGTCAATGACCTTATTGGCACCTAGTGCCTAATGACAGACAGAGTAGTTTAAAACTGCCCAGCATTGAGCTGTGGAGCAGTGGAACTATGTTCTATGGAGCGATGGTGCTTAATCCAATACTTTTGGGATGAGATCGGGATGAGGTGGGTTGGTAACCATTTAGCATGCTGACCTCACTTGTGTTCTAGTTGCTGAATGCAACTGTATCCTAACAGCAATGTTCCAAAATCTAGTAGAAAGTCTCCTTGGATGGGAGAAAGCAGGACAAAAATAATTTTTAAAATACCCTTGAATTCTGATGTAACGATGAATAAACTGGTGTCCTAATACTTTTGTCCATTTAGTCCATACTGTATAACGGTTTCTCTGCCCTGTGGTTTAAGGTTTAATTGCATAGTAACCCCTGTGTGAACTGGAAGATTCCTTAGGTGATTAAACTGCTGTCTGAATATCTGTCTGAACTGGTGAAAAACCATTTTTCCCCACTGTTATGCTGATTGTTTGTACAGACAAGTGCAGGAAAGTATTTGGAATTAACAGTCGTAATCACTGTCTCCTTTCAGTTTCAGTGAAATTTTGTTACATTTGACTTATTTAACCCACAGTTGTTTGGGGCAAACCAGTCAGCATTCCCCCACAAAATGTTTCACAGCTGATGAAGTAAAGAACAGGGAGAGAACATTTCCAGTTAGCAGGGTTCACTTGGTGTCATAGTTTGAGTATTGATTTGCTAATGCACATCAGCTCCTGGCCCCACAAGATCAAACTTATTGATTTTCCTTGAAAAAGCTTTACTCACCAAACTGTAAGTAGAGTTCTCTTTTTTGTATGTGTGTAGAATTTGCAAAATTTCCTGAAAGTCACACATTAAAAGAACGAATACAGATGTTACTTCTAGTTTGTAGGGGCTCAGTTACCTTCTATCTTTTTGATGCCAGTTCTAGGGATGCACTAACATGGCGTTTGTGGACCACTGCTTATCATATTTCTCTGAACTATGTGATCAGGGTTCAGACAGACTGTCTTACATTTTCCTCAGTGGTTCCTATACTGGTTTATTATGGTTGATTCATGCACTTTGACTTCAACTGTGGCAAGAGCTGCTTGGAGGTTCTGTGATGACCTTCTTAGAATTGCTGTAGACTTCAAGTTCACACACATTTCTTCAGCTGCTGGCACTGAAAACATCTCCAGTTCTCTCACAAGCACAGCTGGACTTTTGAGTTCTCTTTCCCCATCTTTCCTCGGGTGGAGAAGAGACAAGATTTCCTCTACAGTTAACCCTGTAATTATCCATTCATCTCATTTTCCTTTCTCTCTGATCCCTTCTTCCATCCCCCATGCATTTGCTTATTCCTTCTGCCTGAAATGATTCAGATGCTTGACTCCAGTATTGATTTTCTTCTCCCCCCCATCCCCCCCCGGGAGAAATTTCCTGACGTAACACTCCCCTCTTTTCTTTTCCTGTCTGTTTTTGTCTTGTAGCCAATGTAGTCAGCTGGGGAGTGAGTTGTGATTTAGCTCCTCTTGTCCCTCTCTCTCTTGCCTTTCCTGTGTTTCCTCCAGATGGGGGATTATTAGGAGACATTCTCTCAGCTTTTGAGAGAATTCGTAATGTGGCTCAGATCAGAACATGTGTTATGTATGGCTTTAATGCAGCTATTTATTAATTTATATTATAAATCTTTTTGAATATTATCTCACACTGTCTTTCATGTGATTTTTACACCTATCAGTGAATGTTTCCGCCTCATTATGGGCTCTGCATTGTGTTGCAAATGCTTGCTGTTGGCTTTACTGCTGCCTTTCCCCTCGTTGTTCTTTCTGGTAGACTATTACAGTCAAGGGTGAAGCTTTAATGACAGTAATGTCTATAATGATGCTCTAAAAAGTACCAGAATGAAGCTCTAATAACATTAATATCCAGTATTAATTAATAAAAGGTTATCCTAAATAGATGATGTACTATTTATACATTTTGCATTTTATTATTTCTTGTTATTCCCAAAGTACTTCAGCGTGTAAATAAAACGTTTTGATGTTAAGTGTTTCAGTTACATTTCCATCATCTTCCTGACTTTCATGATTGCAGTATAAATACGTTTTTGAATAGTGACCTCTGAACACACTGTGCTGTGTGGACTGGAACGTGGCCTTTTTCAGTCACTGCTGAGAACTGTGTTTTGGTTCTACACCTGCCGTGGCTTGAGACAGATGACTGATCAGGGCCCTCTTTTACTTTCAACAGCCTGGTGTGGGTGGGGAGGGGCAAGTGACCACCAGGCCCCTTTTACGGACAGCTGTCTGTACCCCCTAGCCCCCAACACACACACACACACACACACACACACACACACACACACACACACACTCTACCATGGCAAAATAATGGTTTGCAAATCTCTCTCTCTCTCTCTCTCTCTCTCTCTCTCTCTCTCTCTCTCTCTCTCTCTGTCTCTCTTTTGCTCTTTCGCTCTTTCTCTTTCTTCACTTGTGCACACACTGACCACAGTTGAGTCCTGTCCAACCCCTGCTTCCAACTCACTGGAGCACAGGGAGGACAGCTGGCCTGACCCCTCCACTGCAACAGCAGTTCTGTACACAAGGGAACACTATTTTAATGGTGTGCTATTTTTTGTGAAGGGAGTCTCATTCCATTAGATGATCCAGTAAATGTAAAACCAAAGCAGGTTTCTTTCCATTTAGTCTAAAAAGATAGCTGAGCAAGTTACAGTTTGTTTAATCTAGTGCCGTATAGCGCCACCTTGGGGTAATTCGTACGGGCAGTAGTGTGTTAATAAGCAGTGAAGTGTAAACATGATCATGTTCAGTGTGTTTCCATACACACATGCAAAAACACCCAAAAGCAATGGACACACCACCCTCAGTTAATGAGTTAAGATATTAAAGCCTCTGTGAAATACGTGTTTATTAGTTTTTCCAAATCCAAAGGTGAGAACAGTGAGAGATGAGGAATAAAGAGAGCTAAAAAAATGAGCACCTGAGTCTGTGTTGTGCTCCAGTGGTGTTATCTTGGCAGCAGTTAGAAAAGATGAGAACTTCAGTGTTTCGGAGGAAGACTGTGGTAGCCTTCATCTTCTCATGGGTAGCAAGTTGTGAAGGGGGAGTTCCAAATGGTGGTTGTGGTATTATACAAAGAATTTATTCAGAATATATATGTATGTAACAGTTTTGTATAAATTTGCCTTCTGACTGTTTCCCTCATGATTTCAGGATTTACCGTATTTTCTGGACTATAAGCCGATACTTTTTTTTTCCACGCTTCAAACCATGCGGCTTATAATGAGGTGCAGCTTTTTCTTCTTGTATATGTTTTTTCCAGGTTTTTTTTTTTTAAAAGCGGGTGCGGCTTATACTCTGGTGCGGCTTATAGTCCAGAAAATATGCTACATACTTTCTTCTGTTACGTCAGCTTTGAAAGGTGCTTGAACTATGCATCCTTCTGAGTGTTCCTCTCTCCCTCACATAGCTGATGATTCACCAGTACCGTGTTCTCTGTGTTGCGTAATCACCTCCATCTCAACGTGTAAATGTTCATGCAGTGCTGTAAACAGTTGTCTTACCAGTCCATGTTTAGGAACCCTGTGATGTTGCCGTATGATTCATGTGGTCGAGGACAGCAGAGAAGCATTTTCCTCTGGGCTGTTTTTTGACGTTCGTGACTTCGGCTGTTTTTAAGAGGCTGATCAAACAATACAGCGATTCTCTCTCAGGACTCAGGGAACTCCCTCATGACTGGTTGCCATGACACTGGAGGTATCAGTTACATAATTAGCGTGGCACGCCCTTTTATCAGAGTCGACTTAAGTTCCACAGTTTGCGGTCACAAGATCTCTAGATGCTACTCTGCTTGTAATTATTGGCCTGTCAGTCAGGCATTTGGCTGAGAACTCAAAAGCTGATGAATCCATTGAAGCCTACTTATAGTTGAGGTGTCGTGGGACTTTCATAGGATTTGTCAATAGAAATCAGTGTGAATGGGTGACGGAGTTGATGACGTATGCTGTTGATGAGCCTTCTCATTTTAAACACAAACATTTTGAAATATAAAGCAAAAGTATTGGTTAAATATACTGCAACTGAGTATCTTTTAAAAGGAATGAAAAAAAATTGAAACAGATTTAGAAAAATGTGCAGATGACATTTACAGCTAACAGTATAAACTGATGGTGACAGCATAGAAGTTACATTTAAACTGATTCTACTGATTGATGCAGGACTACAAATGGTGTGCTTAAATTTAGAGCATTTCATGCTTTCATGTCCTTAAGTATTCGGACAGCTCACCTAATGAGGGAATTCCACTGTTTTAAGCTGTTCACAATGCTGGTCCAGACATGGTGTCAGCTCAATGATGGAGCTTCACTTAATGCTTTTGGGATGAGTTGGAGTGTCTGAACTAATCATCCGAAATCATTCCCTCACTGATGCTCTCGTGCTGGATGCAAGGAAATCGCCTGCAGTATTCAGACATGAACAGGCTTTGGACACAGAGGACATTCTTTAAAACTGATTTTGGCCAATTTCATACATAAATCTCTCTGTTCTAACTTTCTGCGGAGGCTGATTAGTTTTACAGTTTGTTTTAAGAAGTCTGTGACTGACGGCAGTGGAAAAATACGCATTTAGTTCAAACATGCTGCCGTTATCCTTTAAGGCCACCTTCTGAGGAGAAAGTGAGTAGGTGTGAACAGAGACAGGCTGTGTGTCTGAGCAACAGAAATGTCTTTGTGCATGGCGGAGCTGTGTGGGCATTAACTGCACTAGCATTTGTGTAAGGGAGGAAAAGGTTTGGCGTTTGTTTTGGCCTCAGCCAGAGGGAAGGTCAGCTTCAGATGGGTAGACCGGTTGATTTTTTTTCAAGTGAAAATTGGAGCATGGAGAGAACTGGGGAGGCTTCAGAATTGGATTAAATGTGTATTATACCCATGTGAGAGATTATGTGTAACTAAGGGTGATTGATGCTTGCACTTGCTACATTGATTTAGACAATGTTTAGGGCTCGAGCACCGGAGGTGCAAAGCCCTATTGTTTTAAAAATTATTATTATTATTATAATTATTATATAAAATTATTATTAAATGTATCTTCACTAATTTTTGACATATTTCCACTGCTCACAGATTTTGGCAAAGGAAATAAGATCAGCAATAATCTATGTTTCATGGTGCAGTGTCTTGAGCATGGTTTAGGAGCTTCACTGCGTCCCCAAACACACATCATGACTGGGATACACCTGTTCAAATATTCAGCAACTTCAACGTTCACAATTTTGTTTGGACTCTGCCCAACAGGAGGTTGGCCATTGGTTGCGGCCAGTGATTCACATTATATGCCAGCACTAGATGAAATGGAAACGTTAACATGGTCAGAACACACAGTTGCTTAGAATTTCAAGAAATTTGTCAAGAACATGAATGATTTTGTTACACATGTTCTCCCTGTTGGTATGGATGAGCATGTATTTCCTTTCAAACTCCTCTTAGATGATTCATCCTATTCTCTTGGAAAAATGGAGTAAGTGAACTTCAGACATATGCTAAATGATGCTAAAAAGATGCCCGAATGGCATGTGGTTGAATGGCTTGAGACGCCACACCAATATAGGAAGTGCATATACCTTGCTGAAGCTCAGATTACGCATGGTTACTAATGGCTCAGTCCTGATTACAAAAATAGCGCCACCTGGAAGTCATGGTTATTGCAGAATTTGGTAGACTTCATATGTGTATTTGGGTTTCTCTGAATGTCAGTTGGATTTGAGTAGAGTTTTCATCAGATTTCCATGAAATTTGATTAGAATACACTACAGATACACCTGAAGGAATATTTAGAAATTCATGAAATGTGGTATGAACATGAAAGATGTGTTTACACATGATTTCACTATTGTTGTACGTGACTGTGCCCAACAGGATGGTGGCCATTTTAGAAATTATGCTTGTTTTACTATATTTTTATACTTATCCTAGACATTTCATCATATACTCTTGAAATTTGGTGCAAATAAGTGTCAGACCTATGTGGTTATTGCAGATTTTGGTAGGCTTTGTATGAGTAGGACAGGTGAATTTGACTAGAGTGGAGTCAACAGTTTTGAGGCCCTTTGTCCCCCCTCTTATTCATAGTGAGGTGCACTAATGCCTTGAGTGCCTCATCTAAGTTATATTAAGGCCTCTCTTTTGAAGCCAGCAAAGCCAGGAGTCTAGACGTACAATCAAAATGACAGGTTTGTGGATCATTGGATTCTTCATTAGCTGTGTTGCATCTATATAAACCCACAAAACCTGATAACCAGTTTGATTTTGTTCCTCTGGACAAGGATCAGGTTTGTGGTGTTTGCCAGCCATAAACTCAAAGCATTTGGATCACTGCTAAAGAGGTGCCACTTTACAACATGAGCTCTTCTAATGGTTATGAAAATGACCATAAAATATCATAGGGCCACCTGCAGCATTTGAATGTTCATGTCTGATAGCTATTCAGTGCCAAGACATGCTTTATATTGTATTTATTGTATCAATTATTTTATAAAGCAAAATTTTGAATCGGTCAAAAAAAAAACCTTGATGTTCTAGAGAACTGTGTTCAAACATCAAGACATCAGGCAGGTCTTGTGGATCTTATATGCAGAAATCAGTACATACCAAAAGTACCCCTAAGAAGAGCAACCTCATGTACTGACAACTTAAAGGATCTTCTGTAAAATCTTGGTGCCAGATATCACAGGACACTTTCAGAGGTCCCATGGAGTCCATGCCTCGACAAATCAAGAGTGCTGGTTTGGTGGTATGTGGTTGGTGTGGTGCAACAGTTAACACCACCAGTGAGCCACCACACCATGTGGGAGACTGGGTTTCGATTCCCATTGTGGGCAACTATGCTGTGCCACACCAATAAGACTCCTAACACTACTCTGACGCTGTAATGTGAATAATCATGTAAGTCGCTCTGGATAAGAGCGTCTGCTAAAGGCTGTAATTATAAATGAACATGGGGGATGGACACAATATTAAGTTTTAATCTTTCAGCTTGTTATGAGGAGTTTCAGAGCAGGGTGCTTTGTGGGACTGCAGACAAAACCCACATGGACACACTCATGCACTCACACAAGGGAGAATTTTGGGCTGGTAAGTGTAGAATGTGCCTGCAGGGGAAGGAAAGACTGAAGACGCCACGTTATAAAGTGAGTCGATGAAGAGAGGACAGTGTTCTTAGAGTTGAAGCTAGTTTCCTGACTGTCTCTTCACTGAGCACTGTCCACCCCTTGTGTACACACACACACACACACACACACACACACACACACACACACACACAGAGCTTCTTTAATGCAGTGACCATTACCACCCACTGCTGATTTAACCTCAGCTGTCATGTGCTTATTTTAGTAAAGCAGAACGTAAGTGCTCAACAGAAACAGTCTTTTGAAAGAAACAACAACAGCAGCTTTGAGCCAGCATGCTTAGAACAATTCAGGGAAAATTCAAAGTACCAGGATTGATCAGTGAGCCAAGATACAGTCAGTCACTCAAGACACATTTGGTATTTGATGTGTGCTTTTTTATTTTGTCTGTTGAGTAATAAGCACTGGACTGTCACCGGTTTTATCCTTATAATTCACTCAAATCTTCATCAGTTTGCTTTAAAGGTCTGTTGAAAAGCTACATAAATATATATTATCAACTCAGTAAACCTGCACAACACCATAGCAATCCCTTGGAACAACATAACCACCTTTCATCCCCATTGCAGCCACCTAGAATACCATTTCAACTGCTTAGCAACACCATAGCAACCACTTGGAAATATATACCCACCTGGCTTCTCCATTGTGCCTGCCTGGCATACTGTAACATCAACTGTTGAACAACAGTTGTTTGTCAACTACCTGGTACACACACACACACACACACACACACACACACACACACACACACACACACACACACACACANTTACATTACATATTACTAATTCTAATCAGAGTACAACACAGAAACTACTACTTTTAAACTACTACTTTACTTTTGAGTATAGTATTGTTAGCTCTGAGGGATAGCTCTTCATCAAGTTGTGGTTTAACCATCACCAATAAAGTAGATAGTATCAGTACAACCAAAAAAAGGTCCATTAAAAATAATAATATATTAAGGTCACAAGAACATATTGTGATTATGATTAATTCATTAAATCATAAATAATTTATTAACTCTTAGAACCTGAGATCTGCACTTTGCACGCATATACATGCCATGTATACAATGTCACATTAGGAGCTCTGTATAAAACATTTTTTTAGACTGCAATTTTCACATAGTTTTCTTTTGTAACACACACACGATATATATATATATGTATATATATATATATGTGTGTGTGTGTGTGTGTTACACAAAGAAATATATAGATATCACTTTTTTTGACGACTACATACACAACTGTTAGAATCAGATAAGTGCTGGGTGTGTGTGTGTGTGTGTGTGTGTGTGTGTGTGTGTGTGATGCATATTTATGCAAGTGACTGGATTGTATTTGCATTATATTCCCTCCTCCATTGAACAGTTATCTAGGGTTTACAGTGGAAAAGCATCCAAATAGATTCATTTTTCCCATCGCAGGAAAGTGAATCACATTTATTCTGGGCTCAGTTCAGCAGCTTAGCCAGTTGTTCATATATCTTGCCAGAATTTCAGCTACGGTTAGGCTGCCAAAGAATTCAGCCCAGTATTTCTTCAGTTTGGCTGCAGCGCTCATGCTTGAAAGGACTGTACAGTGATCATTCTCTTCACAGGTCTAACAGAGTCTGCCACTCTCCAGTGATTGATGACTGATGTCAGTGGTGTGAAATACTGCATCAGCGTTTTATTTCTTATTAGACCTGCCAGTTAAGCGTCAAGATATTTGGTTCACTAAATCAGTATTATGTTGCCCCCCAAGGAGATAATACTTGTCAAGTCATATTTCTGGCTGTCCTACCGGCTGTTCAGCACACAAATTCTGATGCAATGTTGTATGTTGTAAGGTTTTACATATTTAAAATGGAATGAAGAATGGGACTTTTATGCATATTTCATCTGCTCCATATTGTCTCTGTTGTACAAGAACCTTTTATCTCTATTTTAGTTGGTTTTATTTATTTTATTTTTTTATTAGACAATGTTTTCCTCTTTATTTCAATTTCTATTGAAATTGAAATTGGGGAACAATGTTTGTTTTGCACATATAATGTACTGATTTGTTTAGGATTTCAGTCTTTGGTGGCTCGATAAAGAGTTCAAATTGCTGATGTAAATGGGCAAATAAATCTTCACAGGCGAACATGATTCTGGACATTTGAGCTTAGCCCTGAGTGTTTAAAATGTCTGGCTCCGCCCCTGATTAAAACTGAACATGGGTATCATTGTAGTCGAGATGGCACTGGTTACACAGCAGAGCTGATATTGGCAGAAAATACTGGATATTTGAGATAAAATATATATAAAAACTATTTTCATAAGAAAATGCTGCAGATCAATTTCCCAGTTGCTTGCTTGTGTATTTCCAGGTGGTTGCTATGGTCCTGCTAAGTAGGTTATGGTATCCATAAAATTAGCATTATATTGCCCCTCAAGGAGATGCTTATACTTGTCAGGTCGTGTTTCTGACCGTCCTCCCAGCTGTTCAGCACAGAAATACTGATGTGTTGCACCACATGTGAAATGTGAAAAGTTTAAAGGAGCGTGAGCCTTTTGTGCACACTTTGTCTGTTACACATATCACTGATTATTAAAACTGGAAATAAATATGCTATAGTGGTGGCACTGGTTGCAGAACTGAGCTAATACAGGCAGAAAATGCTGGATTGAATATTTGAGAATGAAGAAGAATTACATTTCCTGATGCAGAAATTATGCAGCACAAGCGATTATTCGTGTCTTGCAAAGCAGTTTTGGTGTCCAAGTGGTTGCTAGGGTGTCGCTCTGTGGTTTCAATGCTTTCTGAGGCAGT